>CAJNDT010003201.1:215000-512500 GCA_905221615.1 Symbiodinium sp. CCMP2592
TCGGTGGTCTGAGTATATTTAAATTTACAGGATCGAGGGAGCACAATCACCTAAGTATGACCCTAAACCCTAAACCCCAAACCCTACACCCTAAAACCCTAAACCCTGAAACCCTAAACCCTAAACCCCAAACCCTAAACCCTTAACCCTAAAACCCTAAAACCCTAAACCCTTATGAGTTGGCATCCTCGGCTGGTGGGATGCCGGTTTGTTGACTTGGAAGATCTGGGGTTCCCCGAGCACGCTCCGCGTTCCATCTGCTGGCCCGTGAGTATAACTAGGGTTTCCTTTAAGGGGATCTATAGGGTTTCTACTATAAGAAGGGAATTTATAGGGTCTACTTAAAGGATCATGAGACTTAGTACCTAGGGTTATAACTAGGGTGACTGTACACTATACTTATAACCCCATTTAAGGTACTCATAACTAACTTACCAAGTCACATGATCCTTCAAGTGCGTGTCGGGTATCATGGGGAACTGAAGGTTAACCTTTTTGGGTATATAAGGGTTATATAGGGACTATACTAACCAAATATGGTTAAAATCTAATGCTAGGAGGCAGGTCCCTTTGGTTACGGTTGAGGACTGCATACCCCGAGTCCTGCAGCATGGTCGACTTAGCTTTGATGCTGGAAGCAACACGGTATCTGGAAGTGCAGCACTCACTCGCCCGAGTCTCTGTAGACTTCGCGGACATCAGCAGTAGTTCATGTCCATTCCGAGAATTCTTGAGGAGAAGAAACAAGTACGAACATGACAACAGTGGCGGTGGCCCGATACGTGTTGTTGTGTTCAGACGATGCAGAAGGTTGTCATTATCCGCATCCTAGTCCCAGAACTTCTAGACACTCGTTGTAGTATGGCCTACAAAACTCATATATACACTTACTTAGCTCCAGTATAACACACATAATATACACTTAGTAAACGCCAAAATAACACACAAAGCCATAATCCAATTCTACATGTTTCTACTGCACCGACTTCGGGCTTGAATCTGCGCGAAAGTTTTGGGTCAACAAGAGCAACCACGTGAACCGACTATATAGTTTTTCTAAGTGTAGTGGCCATGTAGGGTTTAGGGAAATATGGGAACCCCCCTATGAGAAAAGACTGCCTCGTCAAACGCTCGCAGATGTGCGCCTGACACACAGAAGAGGCCGAATTTGGGAATGGGAGTTTTAGGTTTTGGGCTAGGAATTCCATCATAGGGGCTTGAGCCTACCCTTCGGAAATGAAGTAGCTTTCGGACATCAAGACAACAATCCGCTCGATGAAAAAAATAACGACGATGATGATGATGATGACGGGCCTGTCCGGGCCCGGAGGCCGGCGATGGCGATCATGTTGCTACCAGCAGTAGCATCAAGATCGTGGAGATCGCCAGCATCATCACCCACACAGCTGAATCTGAAGATCATGAACAATACCCCCTGAAATTTTCCGAATCATTGACATCATGAACCTGTCCCATCTTCCAAACCAGAGAGCATTATCACGGGCAGCCACAGGCGGAAATTTCATAACTCTTCTTCGATACTGCTATAACGACGATTGGTCCTACGATCACTACGACAATTTGGTAGTCATAGTTGTCACTACTCGTCTAAGACTACTGATTGCTAAAAAAACGCCATCATCACAAGAGTAATGACTGACCGTGTTGGGCCTCCAGCGAGTCGAGAAAGTTGTTGTGGGCCACATGGCTGGCGGACCTAGTTCGAAAATGTGCCGACCGGGTAACAAGGTCTCCGATAAATTGATCCTGCTTGGGGCCCTACGTATCATACTCGCGACCCTAAACCTTTAAACTTGAGACCCGAAACGGTAGAAACCTATGCCCTAAAGCCTGTGGACCCTTCACCCCAAAGTCTAATACCACGTAAAACCATAACCTAAACCGCAGAAAGGTACTAAGCCTGAGACATTGAACCGTAAAACTCAGAGGGCCTACACTACACCCGAAACATCCCAAAACGCCACAAAAACCCTAAAACTCAAAAACTCTAAACCGAACAACGTTGCGGCCCCGACTCTAACCTTCAAAACTCTGTCTATGTGACATCACCTTAACATCCCGAACCCTAAAACTCTCAAGCCCTGAGCACTGCAACCCCCAAAATAGTATAGGTAGGTACTAAGGCCCCTACCCTAAACCCCTGTCATACCCCTTATAGTAACTCTTATAACGAACCCCTTTAAAAGGAACCCTTAAAGCCCGGACCCTAACCCTGAGTCTGGGTGCTCCGCGATGTCTGGAAGTCAAGGTTCTGCACTTTGAGGCAAAGCAACCTCGAGTCAGGGCTCAGCTGCTTAAAGGATCATGGGACTTAGTAACTGGGGTTCCTTAAAGGGCTCCTTTAAAGGGATCTATAGGGGTTCTATTATAAGAAGGGGATCGATAGGGTCTACTTGAAGGATCATGGGACTTAGTAACTAGGGTTATAATTAGGATAACTAGACTTATAACCCCAATTAAGGAACTTACAACCTTACTTAATAAGTCCCATGATCCTCCAAGTAGGGGCCTCTTTCAAGGACTTTACACACCTTCATGAGGGTTTAACGGTTAGGGTTGAAAGTTTAGGGGTTTAGGGTTAAGGTTTGAGGGCGTTCTCTGAGGGGTTTATGTGGGTCTTACAAGGAGTCGAAAATGGTGTCATTAATCTCAAGGTTATCTACTATGTCTTTTCGCGTTGTGAGGTGTTTATAGCATCAAAGGGGGTAGGGTTCTTCGAGCTTGAAGGTTAGGACTTAGGGTTTACAGCGTTTTGGGTTTAAACTTGTGCAGGGTTCAAGTTTGGCGCTCTCACCGCCTTCGAGAAGCTGGAGATAATTACGTCACGCACCGTCGGCAAACTCTTCCTGTTCCGGGAGTTGGCAAGAGCTTCTGGTCTGTGCCAAGACTTCCACCACAGCTGTAAAGTAGGCCGGCACCTGGCTTGAGAGTCTGTTAATCTGCTACTGGAACCCACTTCGGAAACTTGCCATCTGCACGCACCCTGGGCGAATGCCGTCGAACCCATCTCGCCAGAAACTGTCTGCCGTACCCTCAAGATGCCAGCGGGCGACGAGTATTCAGTATTCAGTCCCGTGTGTCAGAGCTTTTGGGTTTATTCAATTTCGGGTTAAGGGTTCAAGTTTTTGTTGAGAAGATTTGCCGTCAAAGCTGTCCTTGTGGGGTTTATGTTCGGGTCTTTTGAATTTCGCTCGACATTCGACATGAGACCGATGACGCATAGCGCAGCAACTGTACCCTTCGTCGGAGAAGCGACAAGCATACTCAGCTGAAAAGAAGTTCGTCAAACTCAACGTGCTGAAACCCCTATAGCAGCCTTTTCGGATCCTCATAAGTTCATACACAACCCTGTATGCAGCCAACAAAGAGCCTTGCGATCCCTTCGGGTTCAGGATCTTAGAAGCTCATCCAGCATATAGATGGTTGTGCTCAGGCTTTCTCGGTTTCTTGGGTGTTTAGATTTCCATGTTTAAAGTCTTTCTGGGCTAGGGCTTCGAATTGACGGGGTATGTAGGGTTTAAGGGCTTGGGGCTTCAGGGCATGAGGAAGCCAGCACAGCCTTCAAAAATTTGAACCCTTCCACCAAAAACCCAAAAGCCCTTCATGAATAAAACCCCCTGAGCTCTTGAACCCTAAATTCTGAGCCGGTGATCTGCATGAATACTCGCAAACGTTCACAGCTCGCTCGGAGTGTTGGGCCTAGGGCTTGCAGGGCTTAGCGGCTTAACTGTACGAAGAAGAGCTACTGTCGCTACGGTCGCGGAGATCTAGTATCCGCCAAGCAAAACATAAGATAAGCCAAGTGCATGCCACCACTACAGCATGATTAATCACCTAAAGTCCGCCCTACAGTACCCGAAATTTCAAACGAGGAAACCCTCGACCAGAAACCCCAAACCACAAAACACCGTAACTGCAGAACCCACTGGACGAATCCGTCACCGGATGAGAATAAGCCGTGAAAAGCTCGTTACAAACCACTAACTTATGGCCCTCATATAGCTTCGTTACAAAGTATCACTGAACCTTTAAACAAGCCTAACCAACCCTAAACGACATACAAAACAACTTGTCCTTAGATGTTAAGAAAAAACTTGTCCAACTCCCTAAACCCTAAAGCCCTAAACCCTAAGACCCTATAGGGTCCCCCGCTGCTCCAGCGACAGCTGGCGCAGGTCCAAGTGCGCCGCGCTCACGTCGCTCTCGAGGCAACCCTGGTTTCGGGACACCGAAATATTTAGGGTTCAGTTCCGTTTTCAGGGTGCTATAGTATAAGGGTTCCTTTGAGGGATCTCTAGGGTTTTTTAAGGTTCAGTTCCTTTCAACGGTGCTATAATATAAAGGTTCCTGTAAGGGATCTACGGGGGTTTAGGGTTTATGGGGTGCGGGATCTTAGGGTCCCAGGGTTTAGGCTCTTAGAAGAGTGTAGGTTCTTACGTCCTGGGGTTTGGGGCTTACTTTCTCCGGAGCTGTAGGGCGTTATAGGGAGCTATAGTGTGTTCAAAGGGCCTTTTAGGGGCTAAGCAGGAGGGAGCTTGCAAGAGCTCTACAGTGTTCTTTGAGGGGTTTAGGATTTAAGGGTCTGTACTATCCACCCCTTAGAACCATAATGAACATAATATGTTTAATACTCTCTTGGGTTTTATATATGAAAGAAAATAAAATCATTCCTAAGGAGACTATCGTGTAAGGGTTCTGCAAGGGTTCTTCATTCATCTCAAAGGGGTTCTTTTGGAGTTCCATGAGAGGCTGCTTCGAAAAGTTCCACGGGGCTTCGAACTGCGAATCTCTACGGGTCTCGCAGAAGTTCTCCACGCGTAGAGGCTTCCATGAGGTTTGTCACAGGGTTTCCTTTGTAGTATTTGGTACTTTCCGAAAATATGGGACCCAAATATAGTACCCTAAGTAGTAGGATCCTTATTGTAAGGAACCCAAAAGAAGGTGCCCCTAAATCTTCGGAAACTCCCATTGATATGGGTAGTTGTCAAAATTATGGTCCCTTTTTGGGTACCCCAGATATTAGGTGCCGTAGTATATCAAGGACCCAAAAAGGGACCCTAGTTTTGACAACCACCCATAAAGGGTTGAGGCGTTTAGGGCTACGGCCCGGCAGCAGAATCGTTGGCCAGATTGCACTTCGACTGTATGGGAGTTTCCGAAAATTGGGGACTCTCATATAGTACCCTAAATAGTAGGATCCTTACTATGAGGACCCCAAAATAAGGTACCCCAATTTTCGGAAACTCCCATATTATGCCTCGAGCTACCAGGCTTCTGCCATACATCAAACTAGCCCAAGGTGTGTTGAATCTGACCAGCTTGCCGTGACATGGGCTTGGGGAATTAGTGGCGACGGGCCTTCTTTCATAATGACTAGTTTTCCCTGATAGGCCCCAAAACACGCTCACAGAAGCGAGTCGCCAAACTCCGCCTACCAGGAAGTGTAGCGGCTGGGACTTCAGAGGCGCACACGCACAAGCGAAAAATTGAACAGCCTTCGGCCGGTAACCGGATGTCTAGAACTACCGTTCACCCATCGTGGTCACAGGACTGTAACCTTCTCGAAACCCCGGGAACGTAGCTTCACAACCCCAAAACCCTTTTGCCTCAAGCAGACCGTGCGTAATCAACCCTAAACCCCAGAAGCTCTAAACTCTGAAATCCTGAAGCCGCGAACGTCTGACCTTGAGCTCGAGGGCACCACTGAGCAACCGCTTCAGGAAGGACGCCTAGTGCTTCAAGATCCAAGTGCTTTCGGGGAGGGGGTTTAATTATAGGGCGCAAGGTCGAGAGAGGTTTGCAGCTGTGCCGATGGCCTCCTGGACTGGATCTGGGCTCGCTGCGGGACAGCCGTGGCGTTACTCCCGCCAAAAACGACCTCCTTCTTCTCGGATCCCACATAGAATTCAAGGCACCCTTGAACCCAGCTAGTGGAAACTTTGGTACTGCCCCCCATACGGTAACAGTCTATAATTGGGCTGCGATTAAGGTCCTAATATAGCTGTATTATGAATATTATCCAACTGTTACTGAGTGGGGGCCAGTAGCCAAGTGGAAACTCCCGAAACACTAAAGCTCCAAATGTCAAAAGTAGGCATTGTAGGGTTTTGGTTCTAGCTGCCACCCTTAGGTAGGAAAGTTGTTGTTTGCAGGCGGTGGCAGGAGTATGGAGAGACGAGGCCCCGAGCTGATGTCGTTTTGGGGCTTAGGGCTTTGGGGCTTTGGGTCTGCAGTTTCGGGCCTGGGTCAAACTTGAAACCCGAAGGACCTCCTAAACCCTAAACCGCAAAACCGTGAATAAACCCTAAAACATGACACCCTGGAATTAGGCTTTGGGTTTTTGGGTTTGGGGTTTAGAACCGGGCGGGTAACCGCAAAGCCCGATATTTAGCTGTTGCAGGCTCGAGACCCTTGAAGAAGCAATAGGCCTAAAACCCCCACAGCGCCTTCTATCGCATGATTTCCTTCAAACTAAAACCCTCAACCCTAAACACCTAAACCCTGAAGCCCTGAACGCAGAATCCTACAGAAGCCCGTCAAAACCTTCCGACCAAACTCCGATATGAAAACCTGTGAAATGCTAAACACGCAGTGTGGCTCCGTGAAGACCTGCAATTAACCATAGGCTCCATAGTAGTCCCTTTTTGGGGCTCATAATTAGAATCCGATAAGGTAATCCCAAGCAGGAACTAATTACTATGGATCCTATGGGTGTACCCTACACCCTATAATATAGGGGCCTTAATAATTAGAATAGGGTTTTGGGGGCCCATTATACTATACTTGATAATAAGGAACCCCCAAAGTAGGATTGGTAACTATTGAGGCCCCTGTATTACCCTAAAAGCTTCCTGGCCTGAATCACTTTCAGCGTGCCGTCCGGCCGCTTGGGCAACTCGAGAATCTCCAACTCACCGGCAAAGTTTAGGGTTTAGGGTTTAGGTGTAGGGTTTATGAGCTGCTGTAGGTTTCCCTTTATATAGTCTGTAGTCTTTAGAGGGTGTATGTGTGTTTCTGGACGCTTTGTTGGTGGATTGGGTTTTCTGGACTTCCTACAAGCAGTGGGGTCATATTATAGGTTTTTAGGCTTTCGGGCTTAGGGGAGTACGGGTGTAGGGTCAAAGGGCTTATGGTCTAGAGCTTTCTTCCTGAAGAGTGTGGCTTCTCATACATACAGATCAAGGAGCTATTACTGCAGGACTGGAAGTGATTTTCTAGAGAGGTGATCTGCACATTCTGCTTCTTTCTCAACCTTCGGCCACGTTGGCCCAGCAGGGGGCCTCTTTGGTCTTGTCGCAGCTCTGCGCATGTTAGAGCGGGCGTAAGTGGCGGCCCGCTAGCCCTTCCTAGCACGACTGCGGAACCATTCGCACCAGATCGCAGTGCGCGGCTGGCGGCCCTGGGTGATGTTCATGCTGATGTTCTGGACTTGCGGCTGTTGTGTTGGCGTCAGCTGCGTCTGTGGACTCTGACCTCCCACCTGAAGATCTAAGGTTTAAGGATTGGTTAAGGACGTAGGAGTTTTTGCAGAAGGCCACAACCTGGAAGAAACTCCAAACCGACTCTTGTTAATGGGCCTGTCACACTAATGACTGGCGAGAATCAAAAACAGCAACCGGCCAACCTCCATCAAGCAGGGATTCTTCAGTACTATGAATAGCAAATTTAGCGTCACCCCCACTGCTGCTACAACCGCTGACATTGCTCTTGATAGCATAACTACCTTTAGCCGCCGTGTTGCAACGACATTTGCCATATTTACTTTCCTGAATGCAGGTCTGGTGTTTCCATGACTGCCAATTTGGCTGCCCATACTGTCAGTCGGCATACAATCCTTTGACCAACAACACCATGAAGTCTTAATTATTCCAAGCCTAGAGCGTACAAACGCTGCCTCAGACAAGAAATTCCAAGAAACCAACATCTTCAACCCTCATCTTCACCACCCAGATGTCGACTACACTCCGCAATAAAGGCAATACATATACCGCTAAACACCGCGTACGTATCGGTATCGACAAACCGACCGATTACAACCATGGTAGTACATGAATGCAGATGTAGGAAACTATTTTAAACCCACCCCTCGACAGCTCCCAAAACCAAAAATATCTTCAGCCACATCCCTCCTAATCCGTGTAAGAGAGGGGCCTTAAGAAGACGAACAGGGCTTTCTGGTATAATATACTGCAACTATCATAGGGTTTCAGAGTATGAGGTCATACTATACTACTGAGAACAGCTGAAGGTTCTACAGTAAGAGAATTAGTATAACATGTGATCAGGAGCCCGAACCGCCGAAGGAATACCTTACTATAGGGCTTGAATAGTTATGAATATAGTTACTAGTATAATGGGCCCGAAGACCCTATTCTAATTATTTAGGCCCCTACATGAACCTTTATAGTGACAGTAACCCTGACAGTAGCCCATAAAGACCCCGTATAAGAACCCTTTAAGGGAACCCTAGTCTATTAACCCTAAACCCTAAACCCTAAACCCTAAACTCCCTATTTTAGGAATCTTCCAAGGCCTGGGGCTGCTTGACGACGAGCTCCTTGCACCGGGGCACGGGGTTTTACGTTGTCTGTTGTACCCGAAGAAAGGGCCTTTTTTTAACCCGGGAGAAACAAGTATAAACTTTTATTTCATGACGGTTCCTTTAAGAAGAAAGTGTTAAAGTATGGTGCTCCTATGCCCAGAAGAGCCCAATAACCTTGATTAAGGAATAGACCTCAAACCATAGTCAACATGATGGTCTCTCTATTCTTTAAAATCCATTCTACCACTAAGGCGCATTGGGCTGCTTAGGTAGGCAGCGAGTTCCTGTATGGTGTTTTTTCGGGCTTCAGGGTTGAGGTTCGCGGGCTCAGATTTTAGGATTGAAGACGGAAACTTACAACTTAGGGCGGACTTAGCCTGTCCTTCCAGAAAATATAGAAATGGTCGTGCCGATACTTGCAGCTAGCTGCCCAATGTGACTTTGAACGTCGCCAAACGCCAAAGACATAGCCCCGGCATGGATGCCATGAGATGAGGACTGTGAATCGTCGAAATCATTAGAAGATGATGTTGGGGTATATACTGTACTATGATTACAAGGGACTCATAACAACTCGCACTTCGGGGCTTACTTAGTTAGCAGTTCGTGGCTACCACAGCACACGAAAAACGAGCTTCAGTAAGTGCGACTAAGGATTTCTATGCGAGTCCTCCTATAAAGGTTGCAGAAAGGGAGGGTTAAATCTGGCAATGTCTTTTTGACCGGTGGCCGAAGAAGCGCCCTTAAGAACCGCGAGCCGCTTCAATTTAAAGCTGCTGGAAAGACGAGTCCTGGCGGACCATCGCTTAGGAAGGCCCGGTGCCGGAAAGCGACACTTGGAGCGCTGGGGGTAGCTATGAATGGGGTTTTAGGTCCTCTTCTTATAGACTCTAACCATATAGTTATCCTACTTTTAAATGAACCCTACTTGTAACTACCCATGAACCTCCAAGCAGAATTGGTGAGTCAGCACCAACGCCGCAAAAGCTCGAATCCACGAACTTTGCAAACGGCGCGGGGCTCCACCCCGCTCCATGTGCACGACACCACCTTCCCCTTCACCCCCTTTGCAGCTCAGCACGCGCAAATCCCGCGGTGCAGATGACATCTAATTGATACCTGACCTTGCAAGTCCACTGCAACTGGTCCTGCTGCTGCGAAAGAGGACGATCAGTCACGAATCACGAACTTCACCAGTAACCGGTCTAGTGCCCATAGCCAGACCCTAGCCCCAAACCCTAAACCTGCCTAAGTCAAAGAAGCACAGCAGCCTACTTGAAGGTTCATGGGTAGTTATAAGTGGGGCTATAAGTCCCCTCTAATACCCTACTTACCCTACTTAAAACCCACTTATAACTAACTACCCATGAACTTCTAAGTACCCGCTCTTTCTTCTCACAGACAGGACTGGCTCAGACCGACCTGCTCGGTTTCTTGGCCATTAGATTCCAGCACCCTTCAAACAAACAACGGAACAAAAAGTCTCCAGAGAGCCCAGCACTCCTACGGAGCAAGATACCTCAAACCAACCTAACGAGCCTCTTCCGGAAATTGAAATATCTTCCTTCTCTACAGAGTCGCATAGTACATTTACAGAATTATGACGAAGCATAACATTTCGCCACCAAGCTCCTGGTGCAACCAGCGCAGGCCAGCGCTGAGCACCTCTACGCTACGACGAAAACCCCAATCATGGCCTTAGTATATTAGGATTAGGGTTCCTTTAAAGGGGTCTATAAGGAATTCCTTTCAAGGGATCTATAAGGGCACTCTAATATAGGGGCCTCAATTATTACAATAGGGTTTTGGGGTATATGAGACTAGAGTCATAATAAGGGATCCGCCCCCCACAGCGCACAGGTAATTTTTAAGGCCCCTATACTACTATGATCATCATTATTTCTTCCTATTGAAAGTCACACTATCCTTCTGTGCTATCTTACTTAGCATGATCGCGGCAGTTTGGGGTTGAGAGGGCGATGAGATTGTGCAAAGGAACAGGGTTTAAAAGCCTCTTTAATTTTGTTGTAGAGGATCCGGGGAGTCCGTGATCAGGATGAAGAAGATGCTGAAGGAGAAGAAGACGAAGAGACTATGATGAAGAAGATGACGATGATGATGGTGATGTTGAGGAAGTGGACCTGGAAGATAATGTGTACCATCATATTGCGGCAACGACAAGCACTGCATGGCGCTTGAACTAGGTATACTGCTCCAGTCCTGTCACCAGCAAATGATGGCAATCACAAGATGATTCAGGCCATGGGTGATTCTCCTCAACTCTACTCCTAGGCGCGACTCTACTCCTAGTCTTCGATCCCGTACACCAAATACTGAAACGTTAACATCGCCAAACCTCAAACACTACGCCCCGATACTCTCTATCCCAAGCACTGTAAGCACTGCGCCATCCACGGCCGTAAACACCCTGAGCCCGTACCCTGTAACCACCGATGTATTCAGTTCCTTAATTATTAAACCTTACAATGCCCTCTGAAGGACGAGTAACACTCCTATAAAACCCTTGCTTAAAATGCACAATGCCCCGTAAAACTACAATAACAACCCAATGACTTTTGTAAAACTCTACGGATACCGAATAGTCGTAAAAAGCCGTGATAAACCTCGCGAGCTGATAATTTGCACATTGTACCCTTTTAGTCCGAATAGAACGCTTTCAACCCTCGCAAAGCTCGCTCTAAAACCACGCAAAGAGCGAGACGCCCCTCTAAGACGGTATCAACCCCCATAAAGCCAAATGATCTCCCTACACAACTTGGAGGATCATGGGACTTAGTAAGTAAGGCTATAAGTACCCGAATTGGGGTTAGAAGTATGGTTACAATTATAATCCCCAGTTACTTCTAATAGAACCCCTATAGATCCCTTTAAAGGGGCCCTTTAAGGATCTCCAGTTACTAAGTCCCATGGTCCTTTAAGAAATCTTTCGAAAAGCTCCCAGGCGCTCGAAGCTCTGCGAGCTGCGAGAGGGTCCAACGCTTCGCCTGGCAGAAGCACTTCCTTCACCCTAAACCCTAAACCCTAAACCCTAAACCCTAAACCCTAAACCCTAAACCCTAAACCATAAGGATTCTTTAAGGGGGTTTAGGGTTTAGGGTATACTTTTTCAGAGTCGAGGGCCGAAACCCTCAACCCTACTTAGAGGTTCATGGGTAGTTATAAGGGTTCCCTTAAAGGGTCCCTTTAAAGGGATCTATAGGGATTCTATGAGGGTATAGGGTTTAGGGCCTACTTGGAGGTTCGTGGGTAGTTATAAGGGTTCCTTTAAGGGTCCCTTTGAAGGGATCTATAGGGATTCTATAAGGGTATAGGGTTTAGGGCCTACTTAGTGGTTCATGGGTAGTTATAAGTGGGGTTATAAGTGCCCTAGTATAAGTAGGGTTACCATACTTACAGCCCCACTTGTAACTACCCATGAACCTCCAAGTAAACTCCAAAATCCTAAACCGTGTGGGAAGAGGGTTGTGCAGTTGTTTTGAGCTCTGTTGGGGGTTTAATGTTAAAGCAGTTGGATGTGCGACTCTCCTCATGGTATCCTCTTGTAGTCCCAAAATAGGCATGGTGCAAGTCAATACAACCCAAAAAGCAAGTCTTTTGCCCGGGCCTCTGTATTAAGCAAGGTTTTCTTGCCGTACCAGGTGCGCGCTAAGATGTTGTGAAGACTGGAGTTGACTATTAATAGCGTTCAAGGTGTTGGACGTCCGAAAATTTCGTGAGAACATCCAGAGCCCCTAGATCAAATTTGTGCAGAATTTCCACACCAAACCACAGTTCAACAATCAGTGCCTCTGTAGAAGGGCGGCGACAGCTTGTTGAAGTCGTCGTCGTTGTCGTCGGTGTCGTCGTACTAGTAGTAGTAAGTATTTATAGCGTGCCATTCCACCAAACCCCAAACCCTAGACGCAATTTCCCTTAAATCCAGAACCCGAAACTGAACCCCCGTAAGGCCCTTAGGCGAATACTATACCTTGAATTCCTAAACGCCCAAATCTCGTAAACAAAAAACTTATCAGAACCCTCAGCTCGACCCTAAGCTTAGGGGCCCTTTTAAGGGGTATAGGGTTTAGGGGCCCTTTTAAAGGGGTATGGGGTTTAGGGGCCCTTTTAAAGGGGTTTAGGGTTTAGGGGCCCTTTTCAAGGGGTATAGGGTTTAGGGGCCCTTTTAAAGGGGTATGGGGTTTAGGGGCCCTTTTAAAGGGGTTTAGGGTTTAGGGGTCCTTTTCAAGGGGTATAGGGTTTAGCGGCCCTTTTAAGGGGGTATAGGGTTTACGGGCCCTTTAAAGGGTTTCGGGTTTAGGGGCCCACCGGCCCAAAGCACCTTGCTCTCTGTCGGCCGCAGGGGGGCAATCCTGGAGCGACGGTTTAGGCTCTGGCCTGGCTTTTGGGACTTACTGTAAGGGGCTTTGCTTTTGGGTATAGGGTTTTGCTTCTTGAGTCTTGCGTTTTTTTTAAGGGCCCTTTTCCGTCTGCAGAATCTGAGTCTTGCGTTTTGGGGTTAGGGTTTTGGGTTTAGGGACCTTTCCGGTTTTGGGACATCGGGTTTAGACAACCGGTTTGGCTCACAGAGCCCAATACCCTTGGGTTTAGGTTTTAGGCTTTGGGCTTCATTGGGTTTGCGGTCTTTATCGGGACTAGTGGGTTCATGCGGCTTGCAGGGTGTATACAGGGGATCTTACACCACCTATGATGTGTAAGTAATAGGACGGTGATCACGAAACCTTGCTGATACCGAGATCTACACATCTAGCATTTGCTAAAAGAGCGAAAACAGCCCCTCCGAATTGCTCGGAATACCCATTACTTGGGGGTTCATGGGCAGTTACAAGTGGGGTATTAAGAAAGGTAACTACAATTATCACCCATATTCGGGGATTTACAGCCCCACTAAAAACTACCCATGAGCCTCCAAGTGCGGATTCAACAAAGTAGGGCCCTAAACCCTAAACCCTCGTCACAAGAGCATTTCGGGCCTTGTAGGAGGCAGCGCGGCGGGCGAGGGGGCTGACTGAGAGCCTCCGTGGTTCTAGCATAGGGGCCTTAATAACTAGAACAGGGTTCCCTTTAAGGGGTCTATATCAGGGTTACTATAAGGGATCTATAAGGGTAATCTACTATAGGGCCTTAATAACTAGAATAGGGTTCGGGGGCCCAGTATACTGTGACTATAGTTAGAATTAGGAGCCCTCAACATAGTGTTGGTACGTATTCAGGCCCCTGTAGGATGCGGTTCTTTGTTGCAGGCCAAAAGTTTAGGGCTTCTAAAACTTGTCGGGCTTCTAATGTCTTGGGCTGTCTTGGGCTTTAGGTTTTAGAGATTTTGGTTGCTACAGTTTAGGGTGTAGGATTTCAGGCTAGGCGCTTGGAACACATGTCTTATACTGCATTCCGCACAAGCAACCGTGTTCCCACCATGGCTTCGGTTGATTTTACTTGGAGGATCATGGGACTTAGTAAGTAAGGCTATAAGTACATTAATTGGGGTTATAAGTATAGTTACCCTAATTATAACCCTAGCTACGAAGTCCCATGATCCTTTAAGTAGCCCCTATAGATCCCCTCTTAAAACAGAACCCCTATAGATCCCTTTAAAGGAGCCCTTTAAGGAACCCTAGTCACTAAGTCCCCTGATCCTTGAAGTAAGGCTCCCCTAGCTAAAATTAGAAGCCCTAAACCCCTGGCCTTCTACCCTGAACCCTAAACCCTGAACCTTAAACCCTAAACCCCAAACCCCTGGCCTTCTTACCCTGAACCCTAAAAGCCTTGCAGCCTGTCTGTTGACTCAAAGGGGAAAAGGAGGGACCCTTAATGGGGACCCCTACCCTATAATGGGCTCTATAATGGGTATATAATAACTATAATTATTAAGGGTATATACCTAGAAGTCCTTATTAAGGGTCCCTCCTTTTACCCTTGGATTGACTGCCTCCGAACATTGAGCCCTAAGCTGAAACCCTTAGCGCGTGCTAAAGCTTTTTTTGAGGAAACTCACCTTGAACCCTGAGCTAAATGGCTGCTTTAAGGCTTAAGGCTCAGGGTTTAAGGGTTTAGTGTAATTTAGGGCTTAGGGGTTTTGGTTTGGGCTTGGGATTAAAACGAAAAATGGACATAGTGACGACAAGGCCAGGAGAAATCAGGGCTGTTACCACCCAAGATGATATCCAACAGCTAACAAAATTGCGGTCTTGCAGCAGTACGTGGCAACACCATGTACTTGAAGGCCCTAAACCCTACACCCTAAACCCTAAACCCTAAACCCTACACCCTAAACCCTTAGCAGCTCTGTCTTCTTTGTTGCAGCTCTGGTGCAGGGAACTTGCCGGGGCCTCCCTCGCCCCCTTCGCCGACTTCTCTCTGTGATCTTCACTAATCACTCTTCCCTGACCTTGAACCCTGCAACCCTAAACTCTAAACCCCAAGCCCTGAACTGCAACTTGCCATCTGAGCCGCTGAGCCGTGAGGGAAACTTCACCCTTCTCTTGGTATAGTTGCCCTTACATAGGGGTGGTTGTCAAAATTAGGGTCCCTTTTTGGGTACCCTGAATATATGAGGTGCCGTATTAGAATAACGACCCAAAAAGGGACCATAATTTTGACAACCACCCATATGTTAGCTAAAGTTGGGATGTGCAACTGGCAACGTTCAAGACGAATCGACTTAGACGTCTAAGGAATGGATTCGGGGCTTTGCCGTTGTCTTTTGCAAGGGGTTTTGGTGTCTAAAGTGCAAGTGTTTTAGGGTTACTTGGAGGTTCATGGGTCGTTACAAGTGGGGTTCTAACTAGGGTAACGATAATTATAACCCATATTAGGGGACTTATAACCCCAACTTATAGCTACCCATGAACCTCCAAGTAGAGGACTGATACGAGGGGCGACTGCGACTTGATTGGGCTTTCAGGGTTAGGGTTTAGAGTTTAAGGTTACCGGAAACTTATCCAGAAGGCCCATAAGCTTCGCCTTCAGTCAAGAGGTAATGGACATCAGGTCATAAGGGACTTTATTATGATTTCAGGTAACTGCCTATACTATGTTGGGGATTCCTTTTCATACTTACAGTTCCGTATTATGCTTGCAGTATAATATACACCAAAACCCTATTCTAATAATAATTATTAAGGCCCGTATATTCGAGGTCTCATTTAAGGTAAACCCCCTTAGCCGCAACCCCTCAACCCTGACCCCTAAACCCTAACTCCTCAACCCTAATCCCCAAACCCTCAACCCTTCAACCCTAATCCCCAAACCCTCAACCCTTCAACCCTAAACCCCAAACCCGAAAGAGCTCTCTGGGGACACCCCCACCCCCCCCCCCCCCCCCCCCCACCGCTACTGCCTGCGGCTCCGACGACTCTGGCCGCCAGCTGAGTCTCTGAGGCCTTCGGATCCGTCGCTTTTTGCTTAAAACACCTTCTTCCTGTCCGGGAGGTTGGGTTTAGGGTTTAGGGTACCTGTGTTAACCTTGTTGTGAAGCATCTTTACTGTTGTGCTTGAAACTTTTCCTGTTCTAATCTTGTTACTAATCATCTCTACTATTGTACCTAGTTAGTACTATGACAACTTGTTGGCTACGTGTTGTTTACTTTGCGTTGTGGTTAATTGGGAACCGGTGTCGCAGGCACGGCTACGACCCCGCCAAAGTGAGATGCATACTTGAGGCGAACTTCTTTTCGGCTTCGAAAGCAGCGGGCATGCTGTCAAGGCTTCAAACTTCAAGACGGCTGGCTGGAAAACGTCAGCACTAATCTCGAGCACACTGTGGCATTCGGCAATCGATAGGAAGTTGACAATGCCGGCGCAAGCTTCACGTTCTCATATAGCGCCTTAATAATTAGACTAGAGTTTTGGCGCCCATTATGCTTTAACTTTAATTATAATAAGGACCCCCCCAACATAGTCTTGGTAATTCTTTAAGCCCCTCTACTAAACCCCCACAATACCCCTCAAAGAAATCCTTATAAACTCATAGACCCCTAGGATCCAGGAAGCGAAACTCTCGGGAGAGCCTCGGCCCTTCCTCGATTCTATCGGAAGCAGACGCGGTAAGCATCGTGGGCACTTGGAGGTTCATGGATAGTGTAAAGTGGGTTTTTAAGGGTTTACTTTAAGGGTTTGCTTAAGGGTTCTATAGGGTTTAGGGATTAGGGTGGTTATAAGTGGGGTTATAAGTCCTCCCATATGGGTTATAATTTTGTTTACATCTTATCACCCCACTCATAACTACCCATGAACCTCCGAGTAAGCTGTCCCAGCTTTGCGTTCCCACAAGAAACCCATATGAAACCCAAATGCTGCAATCGGGGTTTGTTGAAGTGGCGCTGTAACCGTAGGGTGTTGAGCCTTCTCCAAATGGGTGAGCAGCATTCAGATGGAGTTTGCTAATACTGCGTATCCCTAGCCCTAAACCTAAACCCAAAACTGTAGCCAGGTCTGCTATCTCTAAACGCCAGGCCCCAAACTCCTAACCCTAAACCCGATCCTTGCCCCCAACGGCAACTCAGCCTGTGCGACGTCAGCCACCATGCGAGTTTCCTCTAGGCTCTCCTTCACCACAGGCGTTTGCAGGGTTTAGGGTTTAGGGGTTTAGGGGTTTAGGGGTTTAGGGTTTAGGTTTCAGGGTTTAGGGTTAAGGGTGATTAATTATGTATTTGTCCAGGTTACAAGGGGAGCCAAAGCTTGCAGAGAGAGTGCTACCTCGAAAAACTTAACATTACTTGCTCTATTGCCAAGTAAGTAGGATGCCCGGTAACCTAGGAATAAAAAGGGCTCCCTTTTTGGTATTGGGTAACTTTGTAGGGAACCTAGGACTACAAAAAGGTAAGAAGGGTAGTACTGGGCATCCTAGCTAAGTTTAGTAGGGGTTTTAGAGCGGAGGTTGTTCAGGATTAAGCTCTCGGGTTGCTCCAGGGTTCAGCAGGGCAGGGGGTGAAGGGTTCAAGTAGGGATGAGTTGGGAGTCTAGGGTTGAGGGCTGGGCTTAGGGTTTAGGGTTTAGGGTTTAGGGTTTAGGGTTTAGGGTTTAGGGTTTAGGGTTTAGGGTTTAGGGTTTAGGGCTGGGCTTACTTGGAGGTTCATGGGTAGTGATAAGTGGGGTAAAAAGTCCCCTAATATGGGCTATAATTATGGTTACCCTACTTATGACCCCACTTGTAACTACCCATGAACCTCCAAGTGATGATTAGAGAGGCTAAATCAAAAGAGGTACGAATGAGAGTCGACTTCTGTCTTAGCCAAAAACCAACCACATATGATGGTGGTTGCGGAGGACAACTGTGGAATCCAGATCCTCCTAAATCCGATTCCCTCCAACCCCCCAAGCCAAAATCCTAAACCTCGCAACCCTTAACCCAGTGCCAAACCCCAGAACCCTTGAGCCCGAACCCAAAGTCGCAAGTTGCGGCTTTGAGAAAGAATTAATGTGGGGGCTTTAATAATTAGAATCAGGTTGTGGGGCCCATTATACTATACTTACAACTGTAGATCTTCATCATAAGGATCCGTAATCCTTACCCTGAACCCGTAAAACATAAACCCTAGTGTTTGAGGTTTCCGGGCGGAGTAGCATGGGGTGTCGGCACATACTATAGTATAGTTATAATAATGAGGACCCGTAAGAGATGTCCTGCAACCCCTTTTCTCGGCATAGCTCCTCGACACTGGACTCGCCCTCCTCCGGTATCAGCTGCAGGGCAGAAACCGCCTGTGTGTTTTAGGGGCTGTTTTGTATAGAGCTCTCGATATGATTTCGCAGGTGTTAAACGAGTCTTGTATAATGCTCGATAGTCTGCTAATGGGTTTGTATTGGGTGTTATGATGGTTTGCTTATAGGTGAGAGGTTTAGTGGTGTTGGGTTTTGGAGGTTTACGGTTCGGATACATGGTGCAGCTGAACGCAAGATCTTGCCCTGTGGGGGGCCTTTAAGCTTTTAGCAACTGGTGAGTTGGGATGCAGTGCGCATAGTTCGACGGATTCTGTGACGGTGCCTCGCCTGATACCACGCGACGAATTCGACCATAACTAGTCCTACTACTAAAACCGTCCTTCAGCCATCTTCAGACTTCTCAACCCGTGATTTGCTCGTAGTAACGACGTACAGAATATGGAGAGCGCAATCCCGGGGATTGCGCACCAGCACCAGGAAAGAAACTGCATAAGCCAGACTTTGTGCTTTTGAAACACTTACCCTAAACCTTCAATTGTGCTTTTCAATCACTTACCCTAAGACCTCAATCCAAACAATTGAAGAGGAAACGCTCGAGTCAACAGTGTCGGGTTCCGTCTCCCTGGTGCTTAGTAAGGAATGCGGTCCCTATAGTGGTCCATATATAATCCCCTTGATAGTCCCCATAATCCATTCCCCCCTTCCCTACTGAGCATCAGGCAGTGAAGCCCTCAACCGTTAAACCCGATAAACCCTAAACCCTAAACCCTAGAGATCCCTGAAAGGAACCCTATAGATCCCTTAAAGGAACCCTATAGATCCCTTAAAGGAATCCTACTTAAGCAGTGTCGGTTTCTGCTCGCGGCTAAGCACCCGGCCCCAGCGCTCTGGCTACGATGCCGCGCGGAAGGCAAACCTTCAGTGCTCTAGGACTAGATCCTAAAGGGTTGAACTCTAAACAATGTAGGTATGTACGTATGTATGTATGTGCGACTTCCCTGAAGTGTGCACGCTGCTTTACCTTTGAACCTGTAGGGGGTCGGACAGCTTCTGTTGCTGGTTCTATCGCACTTCCCGGCTTGCGGCCGATATCTGGTATGCTCACTTCTTGCTCCCTAGCTAGCTAATGCATGCACACAGTGTCCGACCCGGACCCTTGGCTCTATCTGTATGTAATTATGTATGCTTGTACGTAAGTCTGTATATAGTGTACACTATGTGTATATATATATATATATATATATATGTATGTATCTATGTATTCCTGTCTGTCGGTGTCTGTGTCTGTCTGTCTGTCCGCCCGTCTGTCTGTATATGTGTGCATGTATGCATGTATGTATGCATGTATGTACGTATGTATGTATATACATACATGTAAGTATGCACATATGAATTCTCTATGTATTTGCACCTGCACGTACACAGACATATGTACATATACGTATATGTATGTATGTACAGAACTTCATAGCTACACGTAGGCGAGAAAACAGAGAGAGACACACAAACCTATGTGTATGTATACATATATACATATATATATATATATGAATTATTTATTTACTTGCATGCAGACATCCATGCATGCATGCATACATACATGCTTACACCCGTGCATCCGTACATCAGTACATTCGTGCATCCGTGCATCCGTGCGTCAACCATCCATCCGTCCGTCCATCCCTCCGTCCATCCTTGCATGCATGCAGAGAGACATAATTACAGCAAGTAGACCGACGGACAGCCAGACTTACACCAATGTCTTGACTATACACAAAACAAGTGAAAGAACAATCTAAAATAGGCGCCAGGTTTGCGCGGCTGTATCAATGAGCTCCTATGCCCTCTACCTGCAAGACCATCTCCACAACCAATTAAATATCACTTACCTTACAACGGAAACTGCAAAACACCCTAAACCCTAGACCCTAAACCAAAAATATTGGAAACCCTCCTGCGTGGATGGATCGGCCCCGCACCCAGTGTTGCCGAGCCCTGCGATCGTGAGGCCTCAGCGACTTTTCCAAAAGCTGTATGGGGTACTTGGAGGTTCACGGGCAGTTATAAGGGTTCCTCTAAGGGTGCCTTTAAAAGGATCTATAGGGATTCTATAAGGGTATAGGGTTTAGGGCCTACTTGGAGGTTCATGGGTAGCTAGGAAAGGGGTTACAAGTAGGGTAACAATAATCATATCCCATGTTAGCGGACTTGCAACACCACTTATAACTACCCATGAACCTTCAAGTAAGGGGCAGGGTTGCAGGGGACGTATACAGCACAGAGTTGGCGGCTTGGATCGGCCGGGTTTAAGACAGCTTTCCGGTGTTTTGCAGTTTCAGTTGTAAGGTAAGTCAAACATGTTCGGTTTAGGGTTTCGGGCGTTTTGCAGTTTCAGTTGTAAGGTAAGTCAAATTTAAGTTGGTTGCGGAGATGAGATAGGACAATACTTTCAGGGGGCGCCGCAACAAAGGTCATTTGATATATGCACAGCTGCAACAAATAGAATAACTTGCAACCACAGTCAAGGTCCGTATAACCCGGCTTACCAACCCCGATCCTTCAACTAACGTCCATGGAAGCCCCAATACAAACCTCATACAGGAGTTTCCGATAATTGGGGTACCTTATTATGGGGTCCTTAAAATACGGATGCTACTATTTGGGGTACTATATTGGGATCCCCTATTTTCTGAAACTCCCATGAAGCACCACAAAACCCTATAAAATCCATAGCAGCAACAGAACACAAGCTCAGAAACAAAAGCATGCTGCAACACCTGGAAGGTGAGGGTTTCAGGGTTCAGACTCGGGGAAACCAAGCCCAAGTTCAGAGTTTCTGCTAGAGCTACACGGATATCTTTTGAGTAGGTGTGTTTGATACATAATATAGCGTTGCATGGGTGCCGCTCGGAGGGTTCCATCATGTTTTTGACGGCTCCATGCGGTTTTTGTTCAGGGTAAGCAAGGGACTTCAGGGGGCTCAGGGTTGAGGGTTTCAGGTTGCATAGGGTCTCGGAGGGTCTAGGGTTCAGGAGCGTTTCATGGGGTTTCGGGTCAGGTCTCAGGGTTCGGATTTAGGGTTTAGGGTTTAGGGTTTAGGGTTAAGGGTTTAGGGTTGAGGGTTGAGGGTTTAGGGTTAAGGGTTTAGGGTTTAGGGTTGAGGGTTAAGGGTTTAGGGTTTAGGGTTGAGGGTTGAGGGTTTAGGGGTTGTTGAAGACGGTGACCTTGCAACGAGACCTGTGATCTGCGTGGGTGCCACAGTGCGCTTTTCTCCTGCGGCCTCCGGGTCGGGCTGTTCTCAGATCGCCTGCATGAGGGCAGCATGACGCCTACTTCAAGGTTCATGGGCAGTTATAAGGGTTCCTTTAAGGGTCCCTTGAAAGGGATCTACAGGGATTCTACAAGGGTAAAGGGTTTAGGGCCGACTTGGGTAGTTATAAGTGGGGTTATAAGTCCCCTAATATGGGTTACAATTATTACCTTACGTATAACCCCACCCATGAACCTGCAAGTACTTCTCGCGAACTTCCGAACAGGTTCTTGAGATTTACCAAGGGATACTGGCATTAAGGGGCCCGAACATGACAATAAAGTACGCTTAACGTGGGCAGCTATTTAGGCCCGTGTCTTACTTGTCACTGTCGTCAGATGCAAACCTGACAGACTGCTGCTGAAACTTTGCTGCTGAGTAATTGCTGAGACTGGTGCCGTGATGGTGCTCATTATGTTAGTGCGGCGGCTGCCGCCGCTGATGCTGTTGCCGTACGAGGCTGCTGTGGCTAAGTCTCTTGTAAGCAATGTTGCTGCTGCTGCTTCAGCTCTGAATGTTGAGATAGCTGCATCTGCTGCGGATTTTGATGTTTGTTGGACAGGGTGGTTGCGCTTGCACATGCGGTCCTAATCTTTGAAGCTGATGCCGGCATTCTAAACCCCGAAAGACGAGAATTCTGAAGCCCGGATCCCGAAAGCCGAAATTACAAAGCCCTGCGCCCTTAAAGAGTTTTCTTCCCCAGACAGTTTCGCTTCCTTAACTAGTCAGGCTTCTATCGTAGTCTGGCGAAGCTGTATGGACTGTTGAGTAGGGATGGTGAGGGAGCAATGGTTGGGTTGGGGGGTGGGGTGCTTGTGTTTTAGGACAACTGTCAAGTCCCAAGCCCTTAACCCTAATTGCTAAACTCTAAACCGTCAGCCATAAAACCTTAAACCCTGCCAACCCCTGCTAGCGAAGCCCGAGAACTCAATCCCTGAAACCACGGAAGGATTAAGGGTTTGGAGATTTAGGGGTGTAGGGGTTTGAGGGTATGTATAAGTATGAAGCAGTTCCCACATGCCTTGGACCGCTTCGGTCGTCGTCTCCGGCGACTGGTCACCTGCTCAGCTTGGCTTCGTTTGAACAGCATCGGACTTCTGATGCTCTTGGCCTGGGGTTTACATGAACTGTTGCCACTCTTCTGGCTGGTTAAGACTACCTTGATGTACATACCCTTGTGTCACATGAGCAGGTAGAAGAATGAACATCGTTGCCGAAACCCCAAGCCCCTAAACCCCAATTCAAAACCTAAACCCTAAACGCCCTAAGCGCCCTAAACCTAAACCGCAGAGCAGGATCCCGGAGGCCCCTGTCAACAGGATGCCATGTAGCTTAGGCTTAAGCCTAAGCGCTGTATACATCCGAAAACCAAGCCCTACGCCTACGCTCACAACACCAACACCAAAACCGAAACCGACTCCAAAGCCGTTCACAAATTTTCCTTCGCTCTGGAACGACGTGGGTTTGAAACGCGCGCTGGGCGACGCATCAGGCAGAAGTGGAAATGGGCACAACAGGAGCTGCTGTCGAATCTCGGGGTCAGGGGCATGTATCAACAAGCCGACACGGTGAAACCGTGGCCACAACCCGATATCATCGTCCGTCTGTGCTCTGCTCCCTGCACGTGCCAACCCAGAATCCTACGCCCGAAGCCACTTGCTTTATCAGGAGACGAAAATGTGCCCCCAAACCCGAGTCTATTTTCAGGCCCAGAGTGTACAGATCCCCGATGTACCCCACATACTCGAACTTGAACCCTGAACCTCTTGACCTTGCAAGCACTACACCCTCGCGCTAAGCTACTTGGACAATCAGGGAGCGCCTTAAAGAAGAAAGGCCTGATTGGGGGCACAAGCCACTGCAGCTATAATTGCCTTATAGGTGAGTCTAGTCATGGCTTTCACGCGATCCTTCTAGTCAGCGAGGATGTTAAGCCTCGACCCCAACCCCACCAACCCCAAACCCTACAAGCTCCACCACCTGCATCCCTGGAAACTAAAGCTAGCTTGCCTAGACCTGGCACCTGGTGCTCATTTCAACTTCAGGGAACACGCCTTGGTGTGCCCGAAAACAAGCGCTTGAACTCTCAGAGCTTTTAGGGCTTCAGTTTCGGGTCTAAGGTGGGGGAGAGAGTTTGAGGCTTTGAAGGTTTCGGGCTAAGGACTTCTAGCGTTTAGGATTTTGGGTTTAATTACAGAGGAAGTGTTTGAAGTTCTGCCATTCAAGCATACAGTGTTTGTTGCAGAGTGTTCATAAGCACCCCTCCGTGAATAAAGTTTGTATTAGGGATCCTAATGTCATTGTGTTTACAGAAGGGTGTAACATGAGTCTAAAACCTATACAAGCCCTGAAACAAAACTCGATAGCCTCACACGCCCGACATCAAGCCTTAACACTTACGAACATTCCCTTAAATCATTAAGCCCCCCTAAACCCATGTTGTGCCCCATCAATCTCACATTAAACACGAATGTAGGGGCCTTAATGATTGGAATAGGGTTTGGGTGCATATTATACTAGAATTATAAAAAGGAACCCCCGAAATAGTCTTAGTAATTATTTAAGCCCCTACACTAACAAGCCCCACATGAAGGGCTCGAGGTTCGAGGGCTTCGTCTTCACTGCTCCGTAGCGTCGAACGTCGCGCTGGCAGCCAATTGCGGCCTTGAACCTCTAGTAGGGGTTCATGGGCAGTTGTAGAGGGGTTCTATAGGGTTTAGGGCTTCAGGTTTGGGGTTTCAGGTGTAGGGTAGTTGGAAGTGGGGTTAAGTCCCCCAATATGGGCAATAGTTATGGCAACCCTAATTGAGTTAGCAGAACCTTGCCCATTTTGGGAAATAGTACCACCAGTCAACCCTCCCTTTCGATGGTTATTCCTACACTCCCCCCCTACACCCCACCAAATACATCACCACTACTGCCCATTACCAAGACCAGTATAGGAATAACCGATTACCCCATCCGTATTCCTAAAGTGGTATGATCATCCCGAAATGGGCAAACGGTCTCTCATAGATTTTACTAGGCTTACGGTTAGAGGTTATAATCACAAGATATGCATAGTGCAATGCCTCTGATAAAGTATGTCTGTATTATACTTTTGAATGCATAAACCGATAGAGATTTGAGAACGAATGGTGTTCACTGGTTTGCTCTGGTTGCTTACTGCCGATATCCTTTGCCTCAGTGTTCACAGGCTCAAGAACTCATCGTCAAGCAATACTTGCCGTGTATGGTTAACACAGTAACAGTTCCTGACGGCTTGTCACCTGGCTGTTTTGTATTTACGATTATACTATTTCCTCTTCTCTCTGCATTGAATACAATTTTGCTTTGTTATTCTTCGTGTATCCGAGTTATTCAACTCTCTTTTTTACTGTGACACCTTGAGCATTTGATGTTTGAACCTTCCATATTACATATTGAAAACACTATCCTTTCGGGTCATTCTCGTTATCTTTGTATACTTTCACTCCAGCAAGGCATTCGCAACAAGTAGCCGTGGTTCTATACTGCATTACATACCTAACCGTTTTACTATGATAATACCTCTTGAAACATATTAAGTTTCTGAATTCTTTACATCTAACACACTGCCTTTCACAATGGGGAACATGGCACTCAGGATCAAAACCCATGGTTAGTTTATCAACATATACTGTCACATTATACAAATTTACATGTTCCATTATTTGTTAACTAACAAATTAACTACATGCATATGGTGTAGTGATGATTGAAAATACTTGTCAGCGGCACTTGCAACGATGGGGTTCTGCCCTAAGACTGTAGCAACTTTCTACATTAAATTAATGAGTGAAGATATTCCTAAAGTAGAACCTATAAACATACCAAAATACAATTATAAGAATAGTAAGTACGAGATGATGCCAAATCTACTTGCAAGAATGCTATGTGTTGCCTCTTCAACAGGTGGTTAAACTGTTTGAACAGAAACACCTAATGCTGAAAATATACCGAGGTTTCGTTGAAAGAAAATATATGTTTAGCCCCAGTGTTCATGTTGATGACACATGGTGGGCAGTCAAGAAATACATTACTGATCTAATGACAGTGGATACAGAAAAAGAAAAAGTATGTTATGAAGAATACCATCCAATTGCCTTCAGCATGTTATAGAAACGCAACATAAGGTAATAGACTTCTAGAAGAAGCATGAACAAAAGGAACTATTCAGCATTTTAACAGTGGTGGACGACTTTGCCGATGACCCTAGATTTGTGACATACTCCAATATCTTGCATGGGTTGTTCACGAGATGTAGACATTCAGCAGTCTCATGTACTTTATCAACACAAAACATAATGTTCTAGCACCGAAACTACGACTCAATAGCACTGCATTTCTTATATCTGCACTGAAGAACATGAACGAGGTAAATAGTCTCGCCCCCCAACATGGGCCATAATTATGGTTACCCTACTTAAAACTACCGATGAACCTCCAAGTACAGGATCCGTATGAAGATGTTTGTTTAGGGCCTTTGGTGTGGAAATAACAACACGGGTTCAACGCCGAAACACAAACAAGGCACTTGGGGCAAAGAAGGTACCCTCTTCCACGCTAGTTTATCTGCCTACCCATCTATCTATCTAGTCATCTTTCTACCTCTCTATCTCTCCTATCTACCTTCTCTGCCTATCTGTCTATCTATCTACCTGATCTATCTACAGATACCGATTCTCTGTATACGTTGAGAGAAAGAGAGAGAGACAGAGAGAGAGAGAGAGAGAGTGAAAAAAAAAAAAAAGGCAAAACATAAACTGAAACAGAGAGGAAGAAGGGTTACCGGGCTCTGTAAAAGCTTCGGAGGAAAACCGGCCTTACTTCAGCGTGAGCGAAGAACGGCAGCGGGTTGCGGCCACTAGGCCTTGCAGAATCAGGGGACTCTAGCAGGTAGGGTCCTAAGTGCCTTAATGAGGCCTACATACATGTTACATGTAATTACGAGTAGCAGGTGTTAAGCAGCCTCTGCTGATGACTTAGGTGTGCAGGTTGGTCATGATTTTGGCCATAGGACCACAGTCTGACTTGCTCCGTCCAGAATTGCACTTACGAGTTCTATGAAGGGCTCTCGTCAGGCTTCTACTAGGGTGTAGGGTTTAGGGGGATTGGTTAGAGTGGTGGTTTCCTGCACGTAGAGGTCCTTCTTCATCCAACAAATAGGCCAAGTCACGGGAGCCAAGTACCAGGCAGGCTTCATTGGCACCAACCAACAGACCAAGGTTTTAGGTTGTTTATCACAAGACGTGTGAAGTGGGTATATGAAACATGGCATCCCAACGAGCACGATGTGGTGCAAGCGGACGAAGCGGGCACCACATCTTGCTCAGGGAAGCCCTAAACCCTAAACCCTACACTGAGTCCCCTAATCCCGAAGCTGGGACTGTCCAGGAAAATGGGCTCCTATGAGCGCTAGGCAATTTTAAGAACCCCAGACCCTACTTGGAGGTTCATGGGTAGTTATACGCTATAAGTAGGGTAACCATAATTATAACCCATATCAGGGGCCTTATAGCCCCAGTTATACCCATGAACCTCCAAGTAAGCCCGAAACCCCTAAACTTATAAAGATCCTCCAAATTAGGGAATATACCGAGGGTTCCTTCGAGGGATCTATAAGGGATCCTTTGAGGGTTTCTATAAGGCCTTATTAGAGGTAGTAAGGCCCCCTACCGCCTAAGGGTCCCTATGAGATTTCTACAAGGAGTACCGGCGTCGCGGTGTGCAGGATGGTCTCATCTAGCGAGAGAGGCCGTGCTGGCGTCATCGGGTCTTGATGGCTCGTGCCATCACCATCGCGTCCCGCTTGCTGACCATCATTGTGCCAGTTCCAGTTGTCCATGCTCTTCTGCACCTGTTCCAACTGCGAGCGTAGGTAGGCACTTTTCTTTTGCAGGTCCGCCGTTCCATCCATCTGCCTTTGGATCATCTCGTCGAGTTTGGAGCTCATGCCCTCAACTGGCACACCAAGCTTGTGAATTTCTCCAGCCAACTTGTCAACTTTGTCATTTGTACCTGGAATGAGGTTATCAAGTTGGCCAATGGCCTTGACACATCGGGTGACGGGGTCTTGCAGGGCACTGTACTCTTTCTGCTGACCCGTGACCCAGCGCTCTAGCTCCTCACGTAAGCCTTCACTTGAATTCGCGTGCCAAAGCGTGCTTCACCAAAACAACGGAGGTACCGAGGTAAGGTAGGAGCTTTCATCATTAGAACAGGATTGTGGTGTATATTGTACCATAAGTACAGTAAAGAACCCCCAAAGTAGCAAAGGTAACTCTTTAGGCCTCTCTATTAGTGGACTCTCTTACCTTTGGTTAGTAGGGAATGGAAGAATGGTAGTAACAGTAGTTATAATTGTACCCCATTCCTCCATTCCCTACTAACCAAAGGTAAGGGATAGGATTATTAAGGCCCCCATATTATAGTACTCTTATAGATCCCTTATAGTAACCCTTATAGATCCCTTATAGTAACCCTTATAGATCCCTTATAGTAACCCTTATAGATCCCTTATAGTAACCCTTATTTCCCTACTAACCAAAGGTAAGCTCTACGATCATTTGGACCTCCCCGGCCCGGCTTTAGTCAAAAACGTGGGGATCCGACGTGACGTGCGCGCGCCTGCCCCTGCTAATCGGTTTAGGGTTTAGGGGTTTAGGGTTTAGGGTTTAGGGATCTCCTTCTACATGTAAGCACCCCAGTAGTGAAACCATGCTGTTAGGGGAATAGATATATCTCTTACAACCTTTATCAAACCCACTGAGACTTCATAAAACCATACTACACAATGCTGCTTGCGAAGCCAAACCCCTGAAGAACATCCAGAACACTGCTAAATTCTATACTGTAGGGGTCCTAGTAATTATAATATGGAACACGCCACAATAGTATTAGCAATCATGAAGGCCTCTTTAGTACTATCCCAAGTGTCTGGGGTGAAAAAAAGCACACCCCGCCCACTTAAAAGAGTCTGGGACTTAGTACCTAGGGGTTTTAATTAGGGTAGCTATACTTATAACCCCAATTAGGTTACTTACTAAGTCGCATGATCCTCCAAGTAGACCCTAAACCCTAAACCCCTATAGATCCCTTATAGGACCCTTATAAAGGAGCCCCTTAAGGAACTACTAAGTCCCATGATCCTCCAAGCAGGACATTGCCGGTTCCAGCCTGCCAGTCCCAAGCTTGTGAAGAGACCTCGTCGTCGCAAGAATGTGGGTTATAAGGGTTCCTTTAAGGGTCCCCTGCAAAGGGATCTAAAGGGATTCCTTAAGGGTTTAGGGTTTAGGGCGGACTTGGAGGTTCATGGGTAGTTATAAGTGCGGTTATAAGTAGGGCAACCATGATTATAACCCATACTAGGGGACTTATAACCCCACTTATAACTACCCATGAACCTCCAAGTAGGGCGTAGGGGTTTAGGGTAGTGCGTCGGTCCCAGTTGTTGGTCGTCTTTGGAGGATTTGCGGTATAGGGCACTGGCACTGGGTTTGGGTTTTGTGCTGTTCTGAAGGGTTGCTTATGGGCTCAATGTTCAAAGGCGAATTCATGATAATTCCCTTGATTGCGGCGGTTCAGCACGGATCCACGGAGCGTGAACGTTCCAGATGCTAAACCCAGACCCTCCAGCCCCAAAAGCGGAGCCAGGGTGCAGCCGCGCCAGGTTTCGAGGAGGCTGGCAAAGCCGTTGATGACCTTTGTGGTCACAGCTGTGCACAAAGCCTTTATATAAGTTTCAGGGTTATGCTCTGCTTTATTGGGTGCTGACTTGGAGGATCATGGGACTTAGTAAGTAAGGTTATAAGTACCTCAATTGGGGTTCTAAATATAAGTTACCCTAATTATAACCCTAGTTACTAAGTCCCATGATCCTTGAAGGAGGGTTTAGCATTGGCTGGGTCCTTGGTGTAGTGCATGGTGGGAGCTCAGCCGAACCTTTCACCGCCCAACCCATATCTCTGGCCCGACCGCGAAAACCCTGAAACTTAAACAATCAATCCTTCTAAAGACCCACATTTAAAAAAACACAAAAAGTGACCGCAAAAAGCCTTATGAAAAGCAGTTATGATGCTTATCAGGGTATCTTCAGAGCCCAGTACTCTTCAGCTAAGGAATGTTCCTGAAATCTGGACATCCAGCCTGATTGAAGTGAGGTATAAACTTTGCCTGAGGAGTGTTGGGCTCTCTGGGTGCGTAGTAAAGTACTTACATGGGACCAGAGCTGAATCCCAAATCTAGCTCCCTGAATGTCTCCTTTAAAGGCTCCTTCAAGGATTCCTTTGAGGGCTCCTTTCAGGGTATTTAAGGGCTCCTTTAAAGGGCTACTTGAAGGGCTGCTTTAGAGCAGAACCCTGAAATCCTAAACCTCAAACCCTAAAGCAAGCATGCCAACACCAAATGCACTCAACCCTGGATCGGGAAGCGATCTAATCTCTAAACCCGAAGCCATAAAGACCCCCAACCACCCCTAGTTGAGTCCCGACAGATCGCCTCTGAAGCCCGCAAGAATATAGTGAACCCAGAAAGTTGGGACATGAATTTAGGATGATTCGTGTTGGGATCCCCTGTACCTACACTTGAGGGAATCAGAATATTGATGTTCCAACTTTCTGGCTTCTACTGTAGATTTAGAGATAGAAACAGATTTAGATATAGATACCGATGTAGATAGTTGATACAGATACAGATATAGACATAGAGATACATTGGAGAAGAGGTAAGGAAAGAGATACGGCGGATACAGATTAGATACAGATAGAGAAAGAGCAGGACATAGATATAAAGACAGATATATAGATATAGCAGATATGGATATGGATATAAATATAGGGATAGACATAGCGCAAACATAATTCATGCTGCATCCCCGCGAAACCTCAAAACCCACAGCCTGCCTGGCTTTACAGGGGTTCGAAACCCGTGATACAGCGATCTTTAATCTCACCGGCCCAAAGCCCAAGGGAATAAAAATTGAAACTTTCAGAATCGACTACCTTATAAGAACACCAAAAGTTGAAAAGTTGAGTTCACAGCCAAACAGTAATGGGCGTTGTTTTGTATTATGGGCTTTCGCAATGGGCATCACATACGTTCATGTCCAAGGCGCACCAAAGCCGATCGCCTCCACCAAGAAGGTCAAGTTCATGACCTCAGTTTAGGGTCGGGGAAGGGTTCCAACTATCAGTTCGGTCAAATTACAAGGACTTCAGAATAAGGACGCTCCTATTTTTCCGAAGCTCCTATATCGCGTCCTCGCATGTCAAACAGATTTGACAGGTAAAACACCGTATGTGTGCACCGAATTGCACACGTCTATGCATATCTGACCATATAGTTGTGGTATGTACAGGTATATATAGTACCCTAAGGAACCCTCTTTTCGACGATAGGACCCATATTTTTGGAAACTCCATAGATCCCTTAAAGGAACCCGTATAGTACCCTTTAAAGGAACCCTATGTGATAGGAACCCTGTTTTTGGAAACTCCCATCCCAGACCCCCGGGAGGATCTAGAAAGTAGATCCCCTAATTTGGGGCCCTATACTAGTAAGGGTACTTTATGGGAACCCCCCCATTAAGGGATCTACTTTTTGGATCCTCCCGGGGGTCTGGGATAGTGTGCACTCGACCGCTGGCTGTGTTTCCAAAGCAGAGAAGCGCTCGCCCTCGGCTTCGATTTGCGCTTAGGGCTCCTTTGAAGGGTACTATAAGGGCTCCTCTAAGGGAGGCTTTAGGGTTCCATTAAAGGGTACCATAAAGGATCCTTTACGGGAGGCTTTAGGGTTTAGGGTTTAGGATTTAGGGTTTAGGATTCAAGGTTTAAGGACTAGGCTTTAGGTCTTAGGGTTTTGGGGTTTGGGGTGTAAGGTTTAGGGAATTCTACTACGTGGCCGCCTGAGTCCAGGTGGCGACAGAAAGATCCAGAAACCTGAAGATCTAAACCTGGATTCTTGATGTTCGTGCATGACTGCCACATGGGAGTTTCCGATAAGGGGCCCTAATGTGGTACCCTAAATAGTAGGATCCTTATTATAAGGACCTCAGAAGAAGGGTATCCCTAATTTCGGAAACTCCCATGTGGTTGCAGCGGCAGGGCGCCAAACTCCATACCTTATAAGCTCTGATCCGAGATCACAAATCCAAAACCCGAAACCACAACCTCAAACCCAGACCTAAGCCCCCAAACTTGAGCCTGGAATCGCCAAAGACTAAAGGGTACAACAACAAAAATACCCTGAAAGGCCAGAGTCCTCTAAGAATCCCTACACTTCTTGGCGTCCCACCACGGGCCGAAGCCACAGGACGTCGTAAAGCTCCTTTCTGCAGGTCGCCTGCCCCCGCACGGTGCTTCGGGGCCCAAAAAACTGAAACGCGAAAGCCCGGGACAAAATCGGTTTAGGGTTTAGGGTTTAGCAAACCATCACCTGATTATTGTAACTGTTATTACTAGTAGTATTATTGATAGGCCCGTATTTGATCGCCTCTTCTACCCTCAGCACCACCCTCGCGCCCCAAAGGGACAGTAAGCATATGCCAAAAAACTCAAAACGCAAAACCCCAGAGCACGAACTCAAAACCCACAACTCATCAGAAAACACCCGAAGCCCTCTCTGTCAAACCCTGCTTGGGGTTCATGGGTAGTTTTAAGCGGGGTTTTTCGTAGGGTGACCACAACTATAACCACAGTAGGGGACTTATAACCCACTTATACCCGCCCATGAAGCTCCAAGTAGACCCTATCCTGCATCCCAAAGCTTTGCACTTTGCTTCGCCTGGCACGCTGCACTGGCAAAGGGCCCCTGGAGACGGAAGATGGGCACGTGCGCCTGCCCTGGGATGAGTCGGAGATTTAGTAATAGTAACAGTAAATGTAATAGTAATAGTAGCTGATGGTATTTATAGTACCAGTAAGTAGCAATAATAATAGGACAACCAAAATGTCAGAATGTTCACGACTATGATGAGAAACCTTCAAACCTTCATCTTGCCAAATGCTTGGTATTGCTCGTAGCCAGGAGGGTAGTCCCACTCGTCTTAGACAATAGTTGGAGAGTTTAGGGTTTTGAGTTTGGGGTTTTGGGGTTAGGGGTTGAGAAGGATCAGAGGCATTAGAACGTACGTTCAGCAATCAGGCAAGTGGAGCTCTGATACGCACGACTTACAACTTTAAGAACTAACGGTAACTAACGTACTTGTGGCCCTACACATCAAACTGCCTGACCTTGTTAATAATACTGGCCAGAATAAAGCAGAGGAGTGATCACAAATTACTAACGACAACCCAGACAGATTACAGTAACGTTCCGTAGGGTTGCATGAAGGCGGCTTAGAGTCGGCTTGGAGGGCTGAGGATTTAGGGTTCGGGTTCATACTATAAGATCCGTTCCCGTAAGGTTTCGAGACATGGCTGCCACCAAGGTGCCGAAAGCGCATGTAAGCATAATGCGCCAGTCTCTCCAAAGCCACCGCCTAGCGTTTTCACAGACTTGCAGCAGCTGCAGCCGGAGGAGTGGCAGCAAAAGTATTAAGTAGCCGATGCGGCGGCGGTCCTACTCCTACTCCTAAGCCCCCATAGTAAACTTGCAAACTGTCCGCCCTGCGATCTCCTGATCCGACCTCTGTCAAATGGCCAGAAACTGGTACTAGTACTACTACTACTACTACCACAAGCCGGAGATCTGGCTCAGAAGGACGTGTAGTTTGCAATGGTTTTGAGGCTTGGTATGGACTTTTAGCCTCCCCGGAGGTGGGCCGATAGTGGTGTGCTGACAATAAAAAGAATAAACAATCAGGCAACCACCATCCCAGAGTGATCATCAGCAGGCATCATCATGATCAATGTCTTCGTCATCGCTATCATCATCAGCGCCATCACCGTCACCACCACCATCATCACCACCATCGTTATCAACATCGAGATCACCGCCACCATCGCAAACTCATCTTAACAGCATCCAGTGCAGCTCTGTGATCCGATCGCTGTGGCCTCAAGGACGGCGCAGCATTGATCTCTTTGGCCAGAGCGAACATGTAGTAACCTCAAGGGTTTGGGCGCACAGGGCTGGGAGAACTCCACAGCCGGCCTTTTGAGGCCTTACTGGGCTCCGCGGGTCTTGCGCAAGGTTTCTTGCAACAGTTTACGGTTTAGTTTATGGGCTTTAAAGGTATCAGGGTTAAGTTCCTACGGTGGTGGTCAAGTTCAAAGTGTTTTCTTGGTTTGTCTTGCCGTGGGGTTTCTCAGGCTGGAGAATCGGGAAGCTGGGTATGCTAAATGAAAGTGAGGCCAAAGCATTGGGTTACCATACACCCCACCCCACCCCGCCCCAGCCCTCCCCACGAAAAGTGCATCTACGAGTTCTTCTGATTCTCCAACAACCCCGTACCCTGCACGAGAGCAGCTTCATATCCAGAAGCTCTGAAACCCTTTACCCTAAACCCTCTAAGCCCTGAGAATTCAAACAGCCCGAACACCCTTACTAAAGGAATCTTCTCTGAACCATCGTGACTCACAATTAATTAAAGGACTATACGTACTCCTTCACTATGTAAACTGCATTTTGCAATCAGCAGGGTCCATAATATCAAGTCCTTATAATGCATCTGTAGAAAGCCCTCTTGAAGGCCGTGAAGAAATCGACATGCCTTCAAGAAGATGGGCAGTTCAGGGAAAACCCATGTCTTGGGCTTGGGCCATAGTCGACGCCTGGGCTCCAAGCTCGAGGTCTACGGCTTCGGGCGCAGGAATCTGAAGGCGCTTTATGCAGGCTGTTCGGGGTTTGAAGGTGTTGGGATTCAGGGTAGGGTTTAGGGTTTAGGGTTTAGGGTTTAGGGTTTAGGGTTTAGACGGAAGTTTACGGGTTGCGGGGGTGTGAGGAGGGTCTTTTGACACATGAGTAGTGTTGCTAAGCGTCGATGAGGCTTTCCAAAATCTTAATGCCCTGCTTGTCCAATATCATGGGGAACAGTACCCCAAAACGGTTACCCCTCAGGTAGACATGTAGACTCCCTTCACAAATGTAAATCTTTCTAGCGTGCTGGGGTACAAGCCCTACACCCTGAACCCTGAACCCTAAAAAATGAACTGTAAGGCCCCAGGGCGCGCTGCATTTCGTCGACATAGTATAGGTATTAATTCAAGCTCCTATAGTGTAGTTTGTTCTGAAACAACCACGTTAACATGACATAGACCCCGTGACTCTAGGAGCCCAAAACCGTCAACTCTAACCAACAAGCCTAAGCCCTGAGGCCCAAAATCCTATATGCCTTACATCCCTAAACTCAAAAACCTAAACTTCCAAAACCCGAAAATCCTGAAGTGCCTGAACTACAAACTCAAAACCCGAAACCAACAAGCCCTGCGGTGAAGGCGCCGTAGCAAAGCCTCGAACCCTTCAGCCGGTAGCAGGCGCGATCCAGGGAGCTGCCCTCCTAGTAGAAGGGCTCTAGAGTCTAGATTGAGGCCCCTTTTGTCGGGGTTCATGTAGGAACCTGATTGAGAAACCTTGGGCCTTTATTCGGGTTCCCGATATGAATCCTACTATTTTGGGAGTTATAGGCCCAGGGTTTCTTAATCAGGTTCGTACTTTAGGGTGTTGCGAGATCTTTTGGTGTGCTTTTGGTTTCACAGCCTTCGGGCTTTGAAGGTGTTTATAGAAGGATGCACAAGGGTGCATCGGCGTGGTTCAGGTTTCAAGAAAGGCACATACCGTCATCCTAAGCACCAAACTCCCGAGCTCCCTGAAGCTCGACAGCCAGAAGACAACCAACCACCGTACATCTCAACCGTCTTTCCACAAGCCTGACACCGCGATAGACAAAATAGAACTCCTCCACTTGGTTCTGCAGCCGCTGACACCACCACATTGCTTGCATCTCGGCCATCGGAGGAATGGCACCTGCCAGGAGACATCAGACCGACCACAACGACGACCACGACCGCGACATCAACTACGACAAAAACGGCTTGATACTACAGATACGACCAAGACAACGACGACTACTGCTGCTGCTGCTGCTACTACTACTACTACTACTGCTACCAATGCTACCAATGCTGCTACTGCCACTACTCCTGCTACCGCTGCTGCTGCGGCTTCTGCTACTGCTACTGCTGCTACTGCTGCTGCTGCTGATTTCTACAACAACTACTACTTCTTACTACTACTACTACTACTACTACTACTACTACTACTACTACTACTACTACTACTACTACTACTACTACTACTACTACTACTACTACTACTACTACTACTACTACTACTACTACTACTACTACTACTACTACTACTACTACTACTACTACTACTACTACTACTACTACTACTACTACTACTACTACTACTACTACGACGACGACTACGGCTACTACTCTATACTACTACCACTACTACTACTACTACTACTACTACTACTACTACTACTACTACTACTACTACTACTACTACTACTACTACTACTACTACTACTACTACTACTACTACTACTACTACTACTACTACTACTACTACTACTACTACTACTACTACTACTACTACTACTACTACTACTACTACTACTACTACTACTACTACTACTACTACTACTACTACTACTACTACTACTACTACTTCTACGACTCCTACTACTGCTGCTACTGCTGCTACGACTCCTACTACTGCTGCTACTACTGCTACTGAGTTACTACTACTGTATGACTATCCATGCTAGTAATCATCTTCTCCTTCAACATCACACTGCGGCTGCGACTGCACTACGACCCACGACTACGACTGCCGACCACTGCCGCTGTACTTTACCACTACCACGACGGAAACCATTACCACTACCACCAAAACTCCAGCTCCAACACCAACACCACCACCACCCCCACCACTAATTACCGCAACCCGCCACCACCACCACCACCACCACCACCACTGCCACCACTGCCACCACCACCACCACCACCACCACCACCACCACCACCACCACCACCACCACCACCACTGCCACCACCACCACCGCCGCCACCACCAACAACGACACCAGCACCAGCACCAGCACCAGCAACAGCAACAGCAACAGCGACACAACCAACAACACAACCAACAAAACAACCAACAGCAACAACGACAGCAACAGTGACAGCAACAGCGACGACAACAGCGACAGCAACAGCGACAGCAACAGCGACAGCAACAGCGACAGCAACAGCGACAGCAACAGCGACAGCAACAGCGACAGCAACAGCGAAAGCAACAGCGATAGCAACGGCAACAGGTCTTCGACTACGGAGACTAAGGCGACACTAACAATCGCAGCATAACGCTGCTTTAATGTCCTTAGTCATCGGTTTCACCTATCACAGCCTGCGACATTGTCACCGCCACTAGCGGGTCTCAAAACGGACACAGCGCTATCGAGGAAGAGCGGGAAAAGTGCATGACACGGCTGCCCGGCCCGGAACCCTAAACCCTAAACCCCAAAACCCTAAGATCCTGAACCCAGGTCAATAGGCTTCCAGCTGAAAAGGTAGCCCGTCGCCCGTCACCCTTCAAGTCCTGAAGCCTACTTGGAGGTTTATGGGTAGTTATAAGTAGGGTTATAAATAGGATAACCATGATCAAAACCCATATTATGGGACTTATAACCCCACTCATAACTGCGCATGAAACTCCAAGTAACCCCCAGACCCTCAAACTTTACACCTAATCCTATCACGAAACCCTCGTTCCCGGTCCGGCCTACGTTGGGCCGGATGAAGCCTCGAGGAGCCAGTGAACAATGAATTGGTGGGTTCGGACTCGAGGGCGTGTGGGGAGTAAACCCCAAACCCTGAACCCTAAACCGTTTCATAAAAAGGCCTAAATGATTACCAATACTATTTTGGGGATTCCGTATTATAGTTATAGTATAATGGGCCCCAAGTTCCTATTCTAAATATTAAGGCCCCTATGGTAAGGGGCCTGGCAGTTTGGGGCTCAGGGTTTCATGACTTCGCTTTTGATGTGGGCTGAGGGAAGTTGGGGCTTAAGGCTTAAGGCTCTCGGTGTATGATTCACGCTTCTGTCAGATGCATTCGGATCAACAGCAACGCCTCAACCCTAAGCGTCGTAAAGCTAGGATTTGTCCGTAGCCCCATACCCTAAAACACCTCAAGACCTGGATGAACCCACAAATCCTCAACGTCGAGTGCGAACTTGCAACCTTCATCCTGAAATCCCAAAAGCGTTGCGGCCGTCACCCTGCTAACACCCAAAGCCCCAAACCACAAACCCTGAAACCCTTCCTACATGGGTGGTTGTCAAAGTTATGGCCCATTTTTTGGGTCCTTATTATTATACGGCACCTAATATTTAAGGTACCCAAACAGGGGCCATGATTTTCCCAACTACGGCTGATGATATAAATCCTGCCTGACCCACAATAGGGAATATACCATAATTCCCATAGTTTATAGGGTCCTTAAGGTAATGCAGGATTTATATCATCAACCCTAAACCCTCAAACCCTATAGATCCCTTAAAGGAAGCCCTTAGAGTTACCCCTTATAGATCCCTTTAAAGGAACCCTAGGGATTTATGTCATCAACCGTACCTACTGGTACATGTCATCAGGAACCAAGGGGCCGATGTAGGCCAAGCGGGGCTCCGCCGGATCCAGGATGAAATGCTCGGAGGGGAGCGGGTCGTCCCCCTGAGGGCCCTCGCCTGGGGGTTTAGGGTTTAGGGTTTAGGGGCTTAGGGTTGAGGGTTTAGGGGTTTAGGGTTTAGGGGCTTAGGGCCTGACCGAAAAAAAGGCTTAGGATGCAGGGTTTAAAGTTTTGGGGGCGGTGGGCTGGCGGCTCAAACGTTAGAGGATGTTAGGGGGTGAAAGGGTTTATAAGTTTCGGGGATCAGGGTGCAGTGGTTCCGGGTTTGCTCGTGAAACCCTAAATCCCTTGGCCCTAAACCTCAAACCGCAGCATAGGGGCCGGGGACAAGGAGGAAGTGAGAGCTTTCGGAGACTTGCTTTGCAGGGTTTCGGGTTGGAGCTGCTGAACTGTTTCATGAAAGCCCCGCAACCGCAAAACCTTTACTGCAAGGGTTTGGGGCTCCTGAACTCTACATTCGACTCTGCTGAGCATGAGCTCACTCACTCGTGCAAGGTCCAACCAAAATCTATCTTTATGCTTGGGTTTGAAGCCGGCCACGAAAGTAGCTCCGCCAAAAGGCGCGCTATCAATTCCGCTATGAGCGCGGCATCTGGACGCGCGAGTTTGCAGTCCGAGGTCGAAACACCGAATTCGACCCAACCCGCCAGGCCCTGATCAACATTCCATGACCCAATGAGGGTTTAGGGTTTAGGGTTTAGGGTCACCCAGCATTGTAATGAGCGTGGAAGTGTGAGCACTCAGCCTGCCTGCCCACTTCTTTAGTCGGATGACATCAATGTCGATTCATTTGAAGCGAAACAGGAGATTTGACTGCTCATGCTCGAGGATGTCGGCAAAGCATGGCATAGCCTAAACCCTGAACTTTAAAACTTCCTGAACCCATTACACGAAAAGCGCAAGCCCCAAACCGAAGCTCCTGCAGCCAGTAGGGGAACGTGCGGAATAGCACATACCCACTATCCAGGTCAATGCAGAATGTTAATTTTAGAGCAACCTATCTATGAATATAGATCCCTAAACCTTAAACCCTGAACCCAAGAACTGACCATTAGCCCCAAAGCCAAAGCGCGCCCATCGACCCGGGGCCGCGCCTCCTTCTGTTTTTTGCAGGAAGGGAAACCGCTGGCCTAGGGCGCGTTTTACAAGTATGTAACCCAGAGGGTCCACATAAATTACCATTATGGATCTCGTCCCCATAACCAAAATAGGGATGGTCTTTTGGGACATACTTCCATAATGGTAGTACATATGGACCCTCTGGGTAATATCGCTCTACAGGGTTTTGACGGGATTCAGATGCTTGTCGAGTTAAGAAAACTCCTCTGCAAGGCTTCGGGTTTAAAAGGTCCCGGGCTTTTTCAGAGCATGGGCAGTATGGTTTGCGGGCTATGCGGTTCGCCATTTCCGAGTGTTGCGGAGGGCGGCTTCTTGTGAAAGTCGGCTATCAGACTCAGGGATGAGTGGGAAACCATAATTACAACCCAGATGAGGAGACTTGTAACCGTACCTATAACTACCCCTCAACCTCCAAGTATTTCTCAAGCTGTGGGAAGGACACCCGCTCGCGGTTTCTGAACAAAGATCCACAACACAGGCTTTGTAAGATCCGCCGTCGGGTCGAAGGGCGTACTAACGAAGACGTATGAGGATCCTTGTAGGAACCACTCATCGGACAGTAAGGGAACCTTTATAGGAAACCCAAAACCCCTGCCAAGACGCGATAGCCGGTGGCAAGAACGACCAAGTCTGCCTGGAGCAGTGGAGCAAGCGCAAAGGGCAGCTGACTTGGCCTTTTACAGGGGCATTAACTCACTGGCCCAAAACCCACGGGAATAAAAGTTGAAACTTTTCAGAATCGACTACGTAAGAACCCCAAAAGTTGAAAAGTTGAGTTTGCAGCCAATAAGTTAACAATCAACCATGAACCATAAACCCTATCAGATCAAGGTCTACTTGGAGGTTCATGGGTAGTTATAGGTGGGGCTGTAAGTCCCCTAATATGGGTTATAATTATGCTTACCCTCCCAGTTGCACTTATTAGATACCATTCTCGGATGATAAAGGAATCACAGTGCCAATTGCTGTTGCTGAGTCCCCCTCTGAGATGTAGACCGTACACGTTCCCACGCAAGCCACCAAGTCCGCAAAACCCAAAACCTCCTCTCTCACCAACTCCTACAAACTCAAAAAGCCCTCATACGACCCCATGGAAACCTTTACCAGAAAGCCCTAAACAGGAAAGCACCCACACCCTCTGGACACACTTTGGGCCTCCACCCGGCGAGGACCCTGAGCAGTTTCAAAGTGCACGGACTCCGAGTCGAATCGTGCCACGGAGCCCTGCATGGATGAATTCAGGGCTACAGGTGCCTGTCTTGGTGGCTTTGCTAGATTCACTGGGATTTCAAGGAATATTGGACCCTTCTCAGGGTGGGGAACCCTTTGAATGCTGGGGCTTCGGTTGTCTATTTCGTTTTGACTTTGGTTTTATACCACGGCATAGAAGTGTCCACTGTCGCCTTGCCTATATATGTGTACATACATATACATACATATACATATATATATATATATATACATATATATATACACAGACATATATACATACATAAGCATATGTACATATTTTCATGTACACACATACACACCCTTAAGATTCCCTAGAACCCCCTAAATGGCTTAAGGGTCCACACTGGGGCCACTAGGGGCCCATACTTCTAGCCTTAAGCTCGTACGGCTGCGGCGGGCCAAGCTATGAGGTTCTGCGATTCGGCAACGAAAGCTCGGAGTTTTGAACGCCTTTGTGGGTCTTCCCAGGCTCCATGCAAACTCAAGGCTTTGGGACTGGAGGATTACGCTACGGGTTCCTAGCAGCGGCAAGGTGGAACCTCCCCCGAAAGCTATCGGTGCCAGGGCAGCGCTGGGTAGACAAGGCACGATCGGAACAAGAACCATCTTCGGATTTCTTGTAGATTTACGGTTTCAATATCCCTTTCTTGGTAATTACTGGGACAACGAGAAGTGGGGTGTTTGTCACTACAGCTACCGTTCTAGGCATATCCCAACGGCCAGTGTATATAGAGATGGAGAGGGATGCCAATATCCCACATTCATCCTCTAAACCCTATAAAACTCCGAAAATACGCGCCTTAAATACCAGCTAAAACCCTAAACCCTAAACCCTCAACCCTAAACCCTAAAGCGGCGAAAACCTCGACCAGGTCGATGTCCAAGCCGATGTCGCTGTACTCTGTGTCGGTCCTTGGGTTCTGAAATTAGGTTCCTCTAATGGGTACCTTAGGGTTCCTTTAAAGGGTTACTATAAGGGTACTCTGGGGGTTCCATTAAGGGGTGCAGGTTTAGGGTTTAGAGTTTCCGAAAATTAGGGGTACCTTGAAAGTGATCCTTTACGGGGTTCCTAAAAGGGATCTATAGGTTCCTTAAAGGGATCTATAAGGGTTCTATACAAAGGTTTGGGGGTTTCCGAAACTTAGGGGTACCTTATTTTGGTATGAGGGTCCCCTATTTTCGGACAATCCCCAAAAGCTTGTTTGCGGGTTTTTTTAAACAAGGAGAGCCTTCTAGGTTTTACTTGAATGGCCAATGGTACTGAGTAAGTAAGGTTAGAAAAATAAGGTAGCTGGAACTGTGATGTTTTAAAGCCAGAAAAACACTATCATAAATCCTCAACCTTACGCTTCCGTAAAATTTGGGATGCGTTCTACCTGGGAAGATGTGAGGAGAAGAATCAGCAATGATTCAAGCCTCGATATCACTTTGAAAAAACTTAACTAGCAGGTTCTTGATCCTTCAAGTGGAGCTTAAGCGGTTCAAGGTGCTCTGAATTCTCAGGACCCCTCTTAAAAGAAAGCAAGAAACTTTGAGTCGAAAAATCAAAAACCTTAAGCCCTAAGACCAAAGCCTGAAACTCTACATTCTCTACATCCCAGCAGGCCGTATAAACCCACAAAGCCCTGTATAAACATCCTCTCAACCACCATGGAACATGATAAAGCCATAATAAAACCCTTACACAAAGCCCCCCTTAACCCTAAACCCCCCAAAACCCCGCTGGCCACGGCTCCAGGAGTAAATCCACCGGCGAAGCCAGTGAGCCTCCTTCTTCGCCTTCCGGCTGAGCAGCGGCATGCACTTCCTGAGCCGGACAGAGCTTTTCCTTGTTTTTTGTAAGGTGCAGTGGCTTTAAGGTTTAGGGGGTTTTAGGGTTTAGGGGGGCTTGCAGGGCTTACAGCGCTTATGGGCTTTGGGTTGCAGATGTTGCTAGAGTCTACGGGCCCCTGCTTCCGACAATTCCTTTAAAACCCTTGCAGGAACCTTGCAAACATTGGCTAGGATACTCAGTAACCTAAGAATAAAAAGGCCTCTCTTTTTGGTATTGGGTAACTTTATAAGGAACCTAGGACTACAAAAGGGGAATAAGGGTGCTACTGGGCATCCTAGTTGGTTTAAAGGGCTTTCAACTCTAAACTTTCGACCCTAGGGTTCCGAGCCAAGATGTTGGGTTCGGAGTTTAGGGTTTAGGGTTTAGGGTTTAGGGGTTTAGGGGTTTAGGGGTTTAGGGTTTAGGGTTTAGGGTAGGGTTTGGGGTTTCGGGTTTAGGGAAAGCTGAAACCTAAACATGGGCATGGACTGCGAGGATCCTTTTACTAATGATGCCGACACCTATATGGGAGTTTTCGAAAATAGAGGACCCCAATATAGTACCCTAAATACTTGGATCCTTATTATAAGGACCCCAAAATAAGGTACCCCTATTTTCGGAAACCCCCATATGGGAGTTTCCGAAAATAGAGGACCCTAATATAGCACCCTAAATAGCAGGATCTTGTTTGGCCACAGGGTGGCTCCTTGCTTCCTCAGAGGTGCAGCTGGCCCCTCAGAAGATGCTTTGCCTAAGCCACCTTGCGTAGGCCCCCGATCCTCTTTGTGCTGGAGGCTTACCGGCATAGAGTTCAACTGGTAAAGAATGTTTTGAGAGTTCTTCGAGGGCTTCACAAGGGAGGTATGGGGGCTTTGAGGCTTGTGGTTGTTTGGGTCTAGAGTCTAGGGCAACATGTTTCGGGCCCACATGGAACTGGAAAGCAATTGTGTCAGATGCCTCCAGACACTCACTCAGGATGTTGTTGGTTCCGTTTATAGCGAACCCCAGAAAGTTAGAACATGAATTTAGAATGATTCGTGCTGGAATTCCCTATAGTTTAGCTTACAGGAGACCCCTAAACCCTAGATCCTATAGATCCCTTATAACAAGCCCTTTAAACGAACCCTTATAGAAGTATTAGTGCTTCAGTCTCTGCGGGTGAAGGAGCTCACGTTCACCGAGTCGCGCTGACTTGTTGACGATGTGCTTTCGGCCCTCGTCCCAGGTCATGTTGTACCTCAGATGTGGGAGTTTCCGAAAATTAGGGGCGCCTTTAAAGGATCCTTTAGGGGGTCCTTAAAGGGATCTATAAGGGTTCTATAAAGAGTTTAGGGTTTGGGGGGTTTCCGAAAAATTAGGAGTACCGTATGTTGGGGTCCTTGTAATAAGGATCCTACTATGTAGGGTGCCTTATTAGGGTCCCCTAATTTTCGGAAACTCCCATGCGGCATAATGAAGACATCGGAGTAACTAGAACATGGACCCGGCGCACATAAATAGAAACTGAAAGGGGTATTAGTACTAATTAGCGTTCAGATAGCTATATTACTTGCCACAGCTTCGGACCTATGTAACGCAAGGCATGCGCATGCCAAGCCGACAAACCCCTCAAACTTGAAGCCCTCAAGGCCTAAACACTCAAACCCCAGCTAAACCCTAAACCCTAAGAGCCCGGAGCATTCAAAGCTCTCAAAACTGCACGGAAGTTACATGGGAGTTTCCGAAAATGGTGGACCCTAATATAGTACCCCAAATAGTAGGACCCTTATTATAAGGACCCCAAAAGAAGGTACCCCCAATTTTCGGAAACTCCCACATCAAGCCTGAACCAAGGGATCGGTTCAGCGAAAGGTTGGGGGCCTTGTGGTTTAGGGCTCAGGGTTTAGGGTTTAGGGTTGAGAGTTTAGGGTTTAGGGCTTAGGGTTTAGAGTTTAGGGTTTAGGGTTTAGGGTTTAGAGTTTAGGGTTTAGAGTTTAGGGTTTAGGGTTTAGGGTTTAGAGTTTAGGGTTTAGGGTTTAGAGTTTAGGGGTTAGGGTTTAGGGGGCTACAGCTTCCCTCGATTAAGGCGGTTGAAGGTCTAATAACATTCAGGTAAAATGTAGGGTTCGTGTGAGTTCCTTTTCAAGGGTCTCCGACGGCAACTGTAAAGGCTTGGTATAGGGGCCTTAATATTTCGAACAGGGTTTTGGGGAATATTATGGTTCATGATAGTATAAGTATTACAAGGAAACCTAAGGAATAGTATTTGGTAGTTGTTCAAGCTTCGCGTTCAGCGTTGGTGTAGGTCCTGAACCCTGAGCACAGAACCTTACGTGCTAACTACTCGAATCCTAAGCCCTTGGACCACAAGCCCAAGTTTGTAGCTCGTTTCGTGTCACCCAGTTCTTGCCCACATCGACATACATCCCCAGCCGCTGTGCCCAATCCTACATAGGTAATATATGGGAGTTTCCGAAAATAGGGGACCCTACTATAGTACCCGAAATAGTAGGATCCTTATCATAATTTCCCCAAATAAGGTACCCCTAGTTTCGGAAACTCCCATATAGGGTGTGGGAGCATGGACACAGATGAACAAGAAGCCTGATACACCGATTCTTCAAGCACCATCAGGGCATACGAGGGCTGAGGATTCAGGAGCTGTTGTGTTTCGTGTTGCGGGTTTTGGAAGGTCAAGTTCAGGGTTGACGGGTTTAAAAGGGATCTATAGGGTTCCTTATAAAGGGATCTATAGGGTTTAGGGTTTAGGGTCTAATTGGAGGATCATGGGACTTAGTAAGTAAGGTTATAAGTACCCTAATTGGGATTATAAGTATAGTTACCCTAATTATAACCCTAGTTACTAAGTCCCATGATCCTTTAAGTAATGAAACCCCAAATCCCAAACCACCCCGGTGGTCACCAAAAGGCGGCAAGGCACCGTTTGCCCACCCACTGGTTGAAGCCGTAGGAGCTACCTGCTTCAGGCTTAATGCAAGGACCTTCATAAGTAGAACAGGGTTTTGGAGCCCATTTATACTTATAATAAGGACACCCCCAAATCAATACAGGTAATTATTTCGGCCCCTTTGCTAAACCCTTCTAGCAGCCCTTATAACCGCCTTTAAAAGGAACCCTTTAAAGGGAACCCTGCTCTAATTACTTCGGCCTCTATATTACTGGGTTGGCCTTTGAACACCCTGAAAACTATTTATATATAGGGTCCCTTATAAACCGAAATAAGGAAAATAAAAAATGTCCCAAAACCCTAAACCCTAAACCCTAAACCGGCCTCTAGATTACGGCTTAGGGTTTGGGGTTCAGCGCGGTTTGCGGTTCGCGGAGGATGTCAGCAGGTTGGGAGCCTGCGAGGGTTTTCTGGGGGGGGCATGACCTAGTGTTTAGTAAGCTTCCTTAAAGGGCTCCTTAAAGGGATCTATAGGGTTCCTTATAAAGGGATCTATAGGGTTTAGGGTTTAGGGTCTACTTGGAGGATCATGGGACTTAGTAAGTAAGGTTATAAGTACCTTAATTTGGGTTATAAGTATAGTCACCCTAATTATAACCATAGTTACTAAGTCCCATGATCCTTTAAGTAGTGTTTTTTCTTGGCTGACTTCTGAACCCCTCCTAAGAGTTAAACTGTTAGCCGCCTTATTATGGTTCATATAGAAAACACAACATTGAAGTTCTAAGAGCCAACCAGAAGAATGCCGAGTTTTTTGGTGCGAGTCATATCCTATCGTTTACGGGTGACGACCCGTGGTTTTGTCAGGTCGTGGGGTCATGTGGGGGCCTTAAATGCTTAGAATAAGGTTTGATAGTGTCAGTATACAACCCTAAGAACGACATGGGAAACTATATAGGTAAGGCCCCTATATTGCCACGGAGCTCTGTGCAGATTTTGGGCATTCTGGGTTGCTCGGGGGCTTCCGGCTTGTGCAAGCGGCCTCAGTAGCAAAACCGCGGCGGCGCAACAGCCAAGCCCCGGACCAACAACCTGCGCACCGAAACTCTGAATCCTTTAACCTAAATCCTAAAACCCCAGACCGCGCAGAGCATACTCGCAGAGCAGTACCAAACTCTACCTAACCCTAAAGCCCGAGACGCGAAATCCCGAAAAAAAAACCCAAAGGACTCTCGAGTGCGTTGCATGAGGGGCCTGTCGTCAGCAAAAAGCCCATGCGCGTAAACTTCGTGGTGACCTTAAGGGTGTCGTATGCATATGTAGATGCGACGTTATACGAATGCATAGGTCCTAGGTATGTGCATACGGAGCAACGTACGTTCATACCTACATCCATCCGCACAGTACAGCCGTCCATACATACATGCACACAAACATCAAACATACATACAGACATACATACAAACATACATACATACAGACGTACGTTCAATCAACCATCCATTCATTCATCCATTCATCCATTCATCCATTCATCCATTCATCCATTCATCCATTCATCCATTCATCCATTCATCCATTCATTCATTGTTCATTCATACATTCATTCATTTTTCATTCATACATTCAAAAACATCGTACATACACACATGCATACATTCATGAACGCATACATACATACATACCGACCTTCATACATTCATGGGTTCATGCCTTCATACATACACACATACAAACATACAAACATACAAATGTACAAACATACATACATACACATGTACACAGATACAGAGATACACAGATACGCAGATACGCAAGTACATGCCTTCATACATACACACATACATACATACGTACGTACATAGGTATCTAGATACATACGTCCACACGTACATGCCTACTTACCTGCATGCGCACATGCCGACATGCATACACATGAATGTATGTCACGAAGCAAGACCTGCTACAATGAAATTGCAGGGGTACCGTAAAGGTGCATGAACTTAAAGATGCTCTACCTTGGGTCTGTCTTAGGGTCCCTCATTGTGTCTGAAACTCCTGAGATTCCAGGAGTTTAGCCGCCCATCCTCAAAGACGGCAAGACCCTGAACACCAATGGTCCAAACGAACCCGAAGATACCTTGAGAATAGGGCTGTTATTGAGGGTTCCTTTTGAAGGGTGCTTTCAGGGTTGCCATCACAAATGGGGGTTGATACAGGGACCTTGCGCATGCGCCTAGAGTTCGTTTATGTTTGTCTATAAGGGCTTTAGTAAACGTGCCTTCGTCATCAGAGTAGAGTTTGGAACTCCACAATTACTGGGTTTAGAGGTTGGGAGCTTAAGGTTTGGAACGAGGGTTGGTCCTGTCGGTGAGTTTTCTATGATAGGGTTACTACGGGTTCCTTTAAAGGTTTGCATAAGGGTTTCTGTCAGGGCTGCGCGCTAAGAGGGTAGTTGGAGGTTCATGGGTAGTTATCAATGGGGTTACAAGTCCCCCCCAAAATGGGCTTTAACTATGCTTACCTTATTTGGTTCCTTAATATAATACGGCACCTATTATTTAAGGTACCCAAAAAGGGACACTAATTTTTTCAACAACGCAATAAATGGCCCTGTTTCCCACCAGCCGAGTCCCGAGCCCACCAGTGCATGCCCACGCGCTGAGCCCAACTGCTCTCCCAAGCCTCAAAGAAGGGAAAGCGTAAAGAGGGCGTAGAAGGGTGTCTTGAAGCGTTTTTGCGGGTTTACAAGGGGTCAACAGCATTCTACAACTTTTTGTTTTATCAGGGTTTATAGGGCTCTTGGGCCTTCGGATATGGAAGTTTAAGCCTTAGTCAGGGACTCCCCGATCGCTTGATGAAGGCATCTTGATTTGAATACTACTCAAGGGATGTTACAGTCTGTGGCTGGCATGGTCGTGAAAAGGGGTTAAAACTAAAGTTTTAGGGTCCTATGGCGGTTTATGGTTGAAGGAATCAGGTTTTAAGGTTTGGGGGAAAAGTATCCTTCCTCCTACAACACATGACCGCTTACCCCAAACCCTCAACCCAAAACCCAAAACCCACAACTCCTGTAAGCCCGAAACGAATTCTTTCAGAGCCCTGAAACAAAACTTCATTTGAACTCTTGTAACACCCTTGTCGGCCCGAATATAACCTGCATAGAACCCTTAAGCATGGGGTTTAGGCCTTAGGGTTTAGGATTCTGGCTTCACGATCTAAAGGTTTGGGGTATAAGAAAGAGCTGCAAGTGGAGGGGACCCATCCTACAAGTATGTATATGTTTATGAGGGAACTTGACGGAATAATCTGAATGTCTATCTGGTTCTTGGTACCAGGGCTTTCAGTTTACAACAGGAACCCAGAGCGAAACGATATGACTATTTCTATACCTGTGCGTTCAGTCCAGGGGGCGTGCGTCGCCCAGTTCATGATGACACAATCCAGCGGGGGATTGTTCTCCCCTTGGATGCCACGACTCGCAGAAAAGCAAGTCCTACTGGTATGGCAAAGATGATTTCAACCCTAAGCCCTAAACCCACAGCTGCTAAGCTCCTATCGCTGCACTTGCTTGATCTGTTCAGGGTTTAGAGCTTAGGTTTTAGGGACTTGGGGCAAAGAGTTCGCAAGCGCGTAGGCGCGCTGCACTGAGAGGGGCGTTTCCTCTCAGCAGCGGTGCTGATGCTGGAAAATCAAAACCTCTTACAGTAGAAGCCAGAAAGTTGGAATATCATTATCGTAACCCCTTTAAGGTAAATTATAGGGGATCCTACCATTAATCCATATTCCAACTTTCTGGAGTTCCCTTTAATTTGGTGCAAGGGTTTTGCACTCTTCGGGCGCTTTCCCGGACCCTCCTTTCCACTCCCTGCTCTGACCGCGCCTCTCGCTCCCCCTCCGCATTCCCAAACCTGTGCTGGCGCACGTAAGCGAAAGCCTCTAAAACTCAGGTTTTAAGTCGTAGGGCTCGTTGTGGCAGTATGCCAAGGGCAGGGGTTGCCGCTCGTGCAAGCTGCGAGACAAAAAGCAAATTTTGGGGGGCGTCAGCGTCAGCAACCGTAAACCGCAAACCCTAAATCCCTAAACCCTCTACCCCAAACCGATCCCACCATCACCGGTGTTCAAAGGCTGAAAACTTAGGACTCATACGTAGAAAGACTCTCGAAGCAAGGAGTGCATGGCTTCCGAATTAACACGTGCCTCATCTCATAATCACGGCTTAACTAAGAGACCATGCAAACGACCACGAATGCAAGGATCACACATCTTCTCAACTAGCTGCACCACACGACCAACAGGCTAGGCATCCGCGGAGCACTCATGACAACTCCGACTCCCCTTCGGCATGCCCCAAACCTGTAAACCTGAAACTGACCACAAACCCTAAAAAGCAAAGACCTACATGGGAGTTTCCGAAAATAGGGGACCCTAATATAGTACCCCCAAAATTCGGATCCTTATTGTAAGGACCCCAAATAAGGTACCCCTAATTTTCGGAAACTCCCACATGCTGAAATCCGAAACCCGAAACTGCAAAGCCGCCAGTCCCATGTTAGACTCCCCAACGCACCCTTTGAAGCCCCTTCGAGAAGCCCGCAAAACAAACTGCACATTCATAGTATCTGTCATGAAGCGTATTCTACACACATACATATATATATATATGTACACATATAATTTTGTGCGTGTATATATATATACATATATATATATATATACATGCATGTAGTCCCATAGACAGCCTTTCATCATCCTGGGTCTGTCTTCAAGCCGAGTCGCCGAAGCACGCTGGCACGGAAACAAAGCCGTGACCTGGGCTCTGTAGAGGTCTACTTTAAGGTTCATGATACTTACTAACCAGGGTTATAATCAGGGTAACTATACTGATAACCCCAATTAAGGTACTTAGAAGCTTACTTACTAAGTCCCATGATCCTCCTTTGTAGAACCCTTATGGATCCCTTTAAGGATCCCTTCAAGGAGCCCGATGATAGAACCCTATAGTATCCTTCAAGGAACTATACTAAGTCCAATGATCCTCCAAGTAGGGTTCAGAGGTCCAGGGCTTGGGGCCTAGGGTCTGTGTCTGTTCGCATGTGTGTTATTTTCAGGTATCGTTCTGCCGTCCATTGTGTTGCAAATGCTGTCGCAGTGCCATGACATGGGGGCTGTTGCACTTGGTAGTGTTCTGGGGTTGGAAATGTTGTTGCTGCTGTTGCTCCGAGGTAGTCCTGCTGCTCCTGCTGACTAGCGGAACCTCTGTTCTTGTTGTGCCCGTCACCTTCTCTGCAGACGAGGCGCGTGTTGACATCGTCACGGCTGTAGCACCAGTCGTCGCCTCATGGTGGGCTGCTTCTCAAGCAGGGATCTATAACATAAGCTGGGGAACGGTTAGGCACAAGATATGTGCGTTTGAGTCATAAGATATGTGTGTCTGAAAGATCAAAAATTATAGAGCACATCATAGTCTGAGGCATTGATTGTTGCTGCGGACTTCCATGCTCCTAGTACAGGGTCCTAAACCCCAAACCCTGAACCCTATCGTGCATCCATAAGACATCGGAGAATGTAGCAGGGCCCAGACTAATCTCTGATCAAAGCAGACGCGCAGACCGCAGGTTTAGTGTTTGGGGGTCTAAACCCTTTGTCCGTAAAGGCCTTCTATCATAGGGACCCTCGGGGGGGGTAGGGGGAGGGGAGTTAGAGGGCCTCAATGCCCATCCAAACAAGGCCTATTTAAGGAAGTATAGTCCCCTACCCCCCTCCCCCTTACCCTCAAGGTTCCTATGATTCTGAACCAGGGGAGACTGGGCCTTGAGTTTAGGGGTTTAGGGTTTGGGAGTTTAGGGTTTAGGGTTTAGGGGTTTAGGGGTTTAGGGTTTAGGGTTTAAGGTTTAGAGTTCAGTGTATTCTGTCACCAGTCTGCTCGACAAGCTGACATGTGGGGCTCTCTACACGAATACATATATATATATATATATATATATATTCATGAAACGTGACATATACCAAAACCTGATGCAGCATAATATGATATACTGCACCCTACACCCTAAACCCTAAATATACTGTACTTCAAGCGGGATCCGCATGTCAGTGTGCCCTCGTGGGGCATGCATACGACAGGCGTAGAGTCCAGTTCAAGGTCAGAGGACTTAGCGCGGTAACAGTCACTACGACTCCAACTACCCTAAACCCTAAACACTAACTCGGCTAAATGTAGCATCTTGTAACCCTACTTGCAGAGTCCCGCGCTCCGTTAACTCCAAATTCGTACGCCAAAACCCCAAAGCACAGAAGCCCAAAACCCGAAAACCCGAAACCAATCCGGATAAAGCCAGACAAAGTAAGCATTCTGTTGAATCCTAAAAGCCTTTGTAAACACCCCCCCGAAAGGGGCTCTTGGGGTTGAGGTTAAGGGTTTAGGATTTTGGGGTGTGGGGTTGGTTTGGGCTTCATGGGCTTAGGATGCAGATACCCACAAGCCGGTTGCAGCCAGGCCACCGCCGCATAGCCAAGGTCGAAAGCCGTCTCTCCTTGCAGAAGCTTCCGGTTTGTAGGTTGACTTTGGGGCAAGGGTTCCTTTAAAGGGAACTCCAGAAAGTTGGAATATGGTTTCAGGGTAGGATACCTTATAATTTACCATAAACGGTTTAGGATAATCATATTCCAACTTTCTGGCTTTTACTTTAGTAACCTCAGGAGACGTCTCTTCAATCTAAGTTAAAGGCTCCACCAAGGCTTACGATTTGGGGTTGTGGGTTTAGGCATTTTAGGACTCGTTTAGGGTTTAGGGTTTAGGGTTTAGGGTTTAGAGTTTAGGGTTTAGGGTTTAGGCATTTTGTGTTCGGCCGGGGTTCGGGCTTAGGACTCATTCACTTGGGTTTTGCGGCATATGCTTTCGGGTTATTGTACACGAGGGGCTGCCGGTGGCTCTGATATCCAAATCTTGACAAGCATAATAACCTAAACCCTAAACCCTTACCCCCTAAACCTCTATCATGCTAGTCATGACCCGATCGGCATCCGCCTCATCATCTTGGCCACCATCACGGTGGACAGAGCCTCTGCCCGTGAAGCACTTGAAATAGCACTACCACATCCACCGAAGACCCGAGGTAAACCAGTGGTTTAGGGTTTTAGGGTTTAGAGTTTAGGGTTTAAGGTCTGACCCAAAATCCTGAACACAGAGCATCAACTTTGTAGGAAACATCCTACAATCAGCCAAGTACCAGAAAGGAACATCCTCAAAGCCCGGCCCAGGAAGCAAAACAGCACATACCCTAAGCCCAAAACTCCCAAACCCTTAAACCCTGAACCCCGGAACCCAAACCCCCACAACCAAGCCGTAAAAACCTTGAAAGCCCAAACCCTCGTATCCTGTGCCGATGATCAACACCTTCCGGCCCCGGAAGATTTCCGGCTCCTTGAACTTTGCCGGGATGTTGGGTTTAGGGTTAGGGGTTTAGGGTAGCACTTCAAGTTTATGTTTTGTGCTCAGGTATATTTTTGGCTTTTTGTTTTTGGTTTAGGGACAATCTGAGGGCTTAGCGGTTCAACGATTTAGGTGTATAGAGGCGACGGATTATGGTATAGGGGTGCGGTTGTTGAGAAGTTGAGGGTTCAAAGGTTTGGCAGGGGTAGGTTTTGGGGTTCAGGTTAGAGGTCAATGGCGAAGATTGGAGTTTAGGGGCTTAGGGAGGAAGTGGTGGTGCTGCTGCTGCAGTTGCTGCTGTTTCTGCTGCTCTTGCTGGTGCTGCTGCCGCGGCCGCTGCCGCTGCTGCTGCTGGTGCTTGGTTGCAAGCTCTAGCACGGTCTGGGGTTTTGCGGGTTATTTGCAGCCGGGGTGCCTTGTACTCCGAGCCTCACGCGCACACATCACGAACGTTTCAAGTCGGCCAGCTACCAGTATCACCTACTTGCGAAAAATCCCAGTAAGCCTCCTGACAGCAGCAGTACGGCTCAAGCCTCTATGCAATGTAGAATACAATGGAACTGCCACATGCGAGTTTGTTGGTTCTGTCGGAGACGATGTGACTAAAAGTAGCGGCCCCTAACACACATCCTTGGCTACAGTCTCGACTTTCCTCTGGGAAGCAGCGGGCAGTTGCCGCAGATAATGTAGGGGTCAAGAATTAGAATAGGGTTTCGGCTATTATATCATACAATGGCTATAATAAGCAAACCTAAGGAATAATCTTGGTAAGTATTTAGGCCCCTTTAGTAGGACTGGAATTTACTGAGATCGATCGGAATGAATGGCCAAGCAGCTGTGCAGCATCTCTCCCCGAAACTGCTCTTGGCCTGACATCAAAGTATGCAGCTCGGGTCGGAACAAACGCTTGTGAAAAATGCTTTCCAGGGTTTAACCTAGCATTAAAAGTTTGGGTTTAGAGTTCAGGGCTCTAAACCATGATGGAATCAAAATCAAAAAGGCCTAAACAGCGTGCCGAAGGTCTGATAAGACGAACCTGACATCCGACTGGTCATCCCACGTCAGCCTCTACCCTCAGCACCGGCTCTTACTCCAATCTTTCATAAGCCCTCTGTGCCAAACTCCTTCGTTTACCCCCTGTAAACCAGTGCACAGGTGTAACGGAAAAGGACGAGAGCTGTTTGCAAGCGTCGACCCTGAGTCAGCCCTGCTTGAAAGTTCACAGGTAGTTATAAGTGGGGCTATAAGTAGGCTAACCATACTTACAACCCATGTTAGGGGACTCATCACCCCACTTAAAACTAACCATGAACCTCCACATATACTGGGCCTTCATGTCTAGAATTTAGCGCGGGGGTTTTGACCCGCAAACTCAACCCAGCCTCCTGCAAAAAATCTTCAAAGCCGCTAAACACCACTGAAAAGGACCCTGCTAAAACCCTATACAGCCTCATGAAGCTCCTTCTCTAACCATAGACCCGAACAGACCCCTAGCCCGAGACCCTAAACCAGTCCTAGAGGCCCGAACCTGGAAACTAAACCATACACGAAGCTATCATGCTCCCATTTGAAGCCTTATAGATCCTAACCCCTACAAAACCCTATAGTTGCCCCCCACCTCCAGCAAAACGTACTGCATCCTAAACCGTAGACCTCACAACCTAACCCTGAACCTCTAAACCCTAAACCGCCTTGAGGAATTCAATTCACCCCTAAACCCCCCTGCACCAAATCCTAAAACCCTAAAGATCCCTTAAATGAACCCTTATAGTACCCTTGAAAGGGGCCCTACAACCTTATCTGTATTCCCCTCTAGTACCCTTGTTAAAGGACTCCTTATAATCCCCTTTAAAGGGTCCCAGTAGAGCTATACACCCCCCACCCCCTCCCGCCTGGAAAGTCCGGCACTGTTGGAACGTTATGCAGACCGGAGCACACGGCCACGGCATCCCAGGCCTCGACTTCGGGGGGGTTTTGGCCCTGGGTTCGTAAGGGGCCTGAACAATTCCCTATATTATTGCAGGGGCTCGAACACTGCACGAGCGCAGATTGCGAAGCCCCCAGAACTCCTTTCATGGCCCTGCGGGGAATGGAGTTCGCCAAGAGCCCCCCGTGATTGCCAGCATCATGGTCTGTGCCACGCTCTCGGTCGCGGCAGGCTCGGAGTTGGGAATCAAGACGGTCTCCTACAGCGCCCTCGTATGCGGCAGCGCGGTGATGTTGTTTGCGTCCGCCTTAGATGGGCCCTGGTACATCCACCACGTGATCGGCCTGCACTTCATCGCGTTTGCCTTCGACACCGAAACATTCGCGCAAATGGCTCTGCGAGAGTGGCGGTCGAATGACGGCCAGGGCGCCAATCCTTCGTGGATGAACTGGCGGCCCCTCTTTTGCTGGAACTGGTGGATTGCTTGCGACTGGTGGATGTGCTGGCCCTCTTTCGTCGGCAATTTCATGGCACGCATCTTGCGCGGATGCACCATCAAACCGGTGGTCATGTGCGCCCTGCCGTTCCAGTATGCTTTGCTGTGGTTCTGCATCTTCGGTGCAGGCAGCATCGGCATGAACCGCCACGCCATCTGGTTGGATAAACACGCGCACACGAGCCCACACATCGAGGCAGCGAATTCTGGGTTGAGTGTGCCGGCAGGCACGGCCATCAATATTGGCCAACGGACTGCAGGATCTGGCAGCACCACTGGATCGACGTCTTACTTGCACAAGGAGGACGGCAATGACAAGTTTCGGGTTTGTTCCAATGCAGAGGTCCCAAGGTACGCAGCTGCATACATCTATGACCCGCCATATGCCATTGGTTCCGTGGTGGGCGCAAGGAACACAGGGTGTGAACTTTGGAACATTCCCCAGCTGCCAAACGTGGAGAGTGATGCTTGTGACACGGATTCTGATTGCATGTTGCAGCAGGATGATGGGGATAGTTTTGTTACAATCAAAGGTTGAACTGCATCAACTTGTGGTGCCAGTCAACCTTTTTGAGCTTGACCATCCCAATGGGGACCGTGCATGGATTTTGGCCTCATGTTACATGTAGCCGATCCCAAGTTATTTGTTTGCAAATGCCCACACTTGACCTTGAGTGGAGGCATGCTCATGCGGATCATTATAGCCGCTTTGTTTTGTGGATGTCTTTAGACTATCCATATGTGCCCATGTGTTGTGGAAGCAATATTGCCACAAACACTGGCGTTGTAAATGGCCTGCATTGGTGCTTAGTGTTGCTGTTTTGGATAGTTGATTCTGTTTGCGCTTTGCCCAACTTGCGCATACGCTGTCACTGCGCCTGTCATAGGGTAAAGTTTGAGGGCCCCGCGATCGAAGATTGCCTCCCGGGGGCCCGTTTTGGAGGAACGACTTCGCTTGCTGGTTATGCGGCCTGGTGAAGCGCTTTTCTGTTTGGCCTGGCACTGCCGGGATGACAGGCGCTGAGGGGCCCACCGCCTCGTTCTGGTGGGTGTTTCACTTCGAATTCATGTGTGCTAGGCGAGCACCTGTACCAGGCTCAACCGCTGCGAATGAAATATATTATTGCGGTGGTTCCTCATTATAGTGATTCAGGCCCCTACAGTACACTTTTGGGTTTTGAGCTGAATCATTTTGGATGATTTTGGGCTTTGGGTTTGAAGTTTGGGTATCCGGGTTTCGGGTTTTGGAGGGTTTTACAGGAGCCGCAAGAGGGTCTGTGAGTATCTATAACGAGTTTAGTGCTTTAAGGCATAAGCCTCAAAGGCTTAGCCTAAAAGGCTTTATAGAGTGTGTAAGTGTAGCTGTTCAGGCTTAACCCCAAAGCCAAAAGCCGTGGCCACACCCTTATAGAACCCTCCAGAACCGAATGCATCCCGAAACAATAACCGAACCTTTAATTAGCATTAGTTAGACCTCTATACTATACTACCACTCCGGCCACCTCCGTTCTCGGGTGCGAGTCGTCTCCGTCTTCCTGAATCGTCCTTGGCAGGTTCCACTGCTTACAGTTGCATGGATCCTCACTCATTGCAATCCAAACACACGTGTATGTTTGTATGTGTATATATATATAGATTATATATACTAATGTAGAACCTAATATATATATATATATATATATATATATTTATTTATTTAATATAAATATGTATGTATATATATATATGTGACTGTATGTGCGTACATATGCTAAACCCAAGCAGGACCTTCTTCCCAAGAACGAGTTGGGAGCCTCGGCTTTAGCTCATGAGCCGAGCTTCACCGTGTAGGCGGCCTCCGTTCCGGTCTTCTTCGTTTTGACCACATCGAGCACCTCTGGTGGTCCCTAAACCCTAAACCCTGAACCCTAAACCCTAAACCCTGAACCCTAAACCCCAAACCGGTCTGAGGAGGCCGGTGCTCTTTCTTGTTTAAGAGGTTTTGGGGGGCTGTACTTGGAGGTTCATGGGTCGTTATAAGTGGGGTTCTACGTAGGGTAAACATAAGTATATCCCATTGGGAGACTTATAACCCCACGTATAACTACCCATGCACCTCCAAGTAGGGGCCTCCCGTTTGAGGTCTAGGGCAGGGGATGTAAGGCTTAGTTCAGTTCTTGCACGCTGCGGTGTGACGCAGCGGAGCCTATTCTTTCTGCCCAGGCTTCACCGCATTCGGGCTGGTAGCACGCAAGGTCCCCGGGACCGGGATCCACGCACACCGGCCATTCACTTACACCGTGTTTCGAACATCTAGGATGCTTTGACGAAGGACATGAAGCTGCTTGTGATGAGATCCTTGAGACAAAGCTAAACCCGCAAAGTGTACCCGGAATCCTCAACATCTGAAGCTGCGCTACATAGAGCTAAGGTAGACCCCCAAATAGTCGAAGCTCTTGAGGTTCAGGGCTTCGGAGCTTCATCAAAAGGGCGTGGCAGCAGGGTCGGAAAGCGGATGAACAATCCCAGGAGTGATGTGCCAAACGGGCCAATATTGTTTTCTTGTTGGTGACTTAGAAAAACAGAAATCAGAAAGGGCCGCTCTCCATGGGGGCCCTTATTCAAGACCCTCCTTACACCTGAAAAAGCCTTGAAGATCCTTGAAGATTCTCCCAAACCCGCAAACACCCCGGACCTGAACTGACACGCTCCCCAAAACAAACAACACGGCCTTCACGTTGAAGCGGATACGTTCCAGGATGCCGAAATGAACGGCATACTCGCGCAAGTAAGCTACGTAGTCGGCCAGGCTCATGTGCCTGAAGCCATAATGGGCTTTAGCGTGTTTGAGTGATCAAGGGACTTCGTACTCAGGGTCACAGCAGGAACTATCGTCAAGTTACACTTACCGCCACCTACAGAATTCCCTAAACCCGAAACCCTAAACACGAGTTAAACCCTAAACCCTAACCCTCAACATGTCTGAGGTACCCTGCTCCTCCATAGAGCACTGAAAGGCTCCTGAACCCGCGAAATCCGCCAGAGAAAAGCCGAACGCTGAAACGACACCCTAACAGCCGGTGATTGGGAGGGTCTTGCAAGAGGTGAGGCGACAAGAGCAGCATAAAAGAAAGGGTTTTGGTGCAGATTACTATATAACTATAGGATACTATAGGGTGGAGGTTTCAGGGCCATGGTCTCAATACCCCGCAGCCCACCTGTCTGAATAAAACATACATTGCCTTCAATTATAACCCTGTGCAGAAGCCCATTTGTGGGAGGGCCAGGCGGCATCTCTGCATCCGGTGAGCGAAAGTCCGAAAAACAGGTGAGGTATTTGCCTCAGACGACAAGGGCCCCCCTAGGCGTGGGATATATATATATATATATATGTATGTATGTATGCGCACATAAGTGCATACGTACATGGGTACATACGTACTTTCTTTCTTTTCTTCGTAGCGTTCAGGGTCCAGAGGACGCACGCCTAGCAATGAATTCAGGGTTGAAGCAGTGTGCACTCGCCCGGAGTAAACCCGAGCGGAGCAGAAATCTGCAGAAGAGGAAGCATGCCAAGATGGAACCAGCATGTACAAAAGCTGTCTCGGCCATGCACATCTCTTCAAAAAGTCAAAACTAGAGCCATCAAGGGACAGCCGCTGCCGGCATTGATGGGGACATGCCATACACAATTTACAATTGCCTGGCACTCGGACTGAAAGCAAGAACGCTACCTAACGCACGCAACCGGGCTCGATTGAGGTTCTACTTGTCACCGTAGAACCTTTCACAACCGGCAACCGAAGAGAAACAGTACTATCTTGAGCATTCCTCCGGGGGCCGGGGGAGGCAAACTACAAGACAAAGCCTTTCAAAGCCCCACAAGGTGGTTTCATTCAAACCACGTCCCACTCGAAACATGCGTGCCATGTACAACGCATTCACACTTGAACCCCGAGCTTATTCCTCCAGGGAACAGGGGAGGCCAACTACAGGGTAGGTCCCTCACAATGGAAAATTAAACATCACTGTGCCCTCTCAGACGTGCCGCTGCATACAGTGACCGCGTATATACACACCAACACGTGTGAGGTCCGAGTCTAACGAAAGCGAAGCGCCCAACAAACCCGTCGACATGCCGCAGAACTCCAGGACCTGGTCTACCGGGCTGCGGGGCCAGATGTCAAGGCGCTCGCCTATCGTTTTGTCGTATAAGCAACGTTAGTGCCTTCAATCTTGAACTCATAGTGCCGCATGTCACGATCGTACTTACCATCCCCGGCGTTCGATTCCTTCCGGAAGTTGTCATCCGAAAGAGTACAGCCGCCCTCAAACTGCTTGCCAGCAAAGATCGGGTGCTGCTGGTCGGGCGGGATGCCTGCCTTATCTTGGGACTTAGCCTTGACTTTGTCGAACTTCTTGACAAAGATCTGCATGCCGCCTCGCAAGTGCGGCGCCAGGTGAAGGCGTGCCCTCCATGGGCACTGGGGCTAACGATAGTTCCGCGCTGCTGCGGCGATTCGAGCCCTGGTACATACGTACACACATACATACATCATATGTATATGCACAGCCCTGCTATACATCTATACATCGCAAGGATTACTTGCCTATGGGATCATGCGGAGGACGCAGAGTACCGGAAAAACTAGCGGAGAAAAAAATTAACCACCAGACTGCGACGAACTCTCAGCTTACCGCAGTACACATGTATACATGTGTGTATGCTGTATTTACAGATACATCTGTATATAGACCTACATTTACAGGTTTCTGTGCAAACAAAGGCAGGAAGCCATCAACGACATCTGCCTGGTTTGGTTACAGGTTGTTATCTTTTCGGCTATAGGGGTCTTAATAGTTGGAATAGGTTTTTTGGCTCCTTTAAAGTATAACCTAAACCCTAAGCCCTGAATCCTATAACTATAGTAAGGAACCCCACGAACAATATTAGGTAATTAAGCGGCCTAAAGTTCTCACTGTCTTGCAAGCTTCCCTCTGCGAGCCTGTCTTTGGGCCCAAAAGCCTTGATATATGAGTCCCTAGATCCCTAGGGCTTGCTGGTTGAACATACTAAGCCAAACTGAGAAGCCTTATCAAGAGCGGCCTATTTGGAGGGTTTTGTGTTCGAGGTCTGAGGTTAAGCTCAGTGTCCTTCCTGCACGGATGCGAGGTGCCGGGTGTCTGTTGATCGTTGCATCTATTCTCGCGTGTGGCACTGCTTGCGGCGGCCGTGCGCTTGAGACAGCTGAAGCCTTTGATTTACAAGGGGTCCCTTCTGAGTGGCCCTTATCATATGGGCCCTAATGCTACGATATCGAAAATCACAAGCAAGCGGCTGGACACCATTCGGCCATCCTGTTTTGGGCTTTTAGGGTTCAGGGTTTGAGGTTTAGGGCCTGGGGTATAGGGCCTAGGGTTTAGGCTGTAGGGTTTGGGATTTAAGGGTTGAGGGGTTTAGCGTGTGGGGGCGTGCTCAGGGTACGGGACTTTGAGCCCGAGGGCCCGCAAGCAATCCGCAAGACAGCTGTCTGTAGAGAAGCCTCCTCCGCCTCCACGAAAGAGAATCAATCTGTGTAATATCGGCGCCTTAATGTTTAGCATAGGGGTTTGGTGACCCATTATACTATAGTTAAAATAAGGAGCCCACCCAAATAACTGAAGAGCCTCGAGCCTCAACCCCGCGCTGTTAGAGCCCTTAATTGACTGATGCGCCCCAGCCGTCAACGAGTGTTGAGTCTGTCTTCGTTCGCAACAAAATGTCCGTCATCACTTCTGAACTAAGGGGCTGCGCTGAGGGAAGAGAGCTTTTGAAGTTTCTATTCACTACGATTCTTCGCACATCGACTGAGGCTTTGCCAGGTTTGTGGGCATGGCCATATGACGGTGGAGTCGTAATATTGCTCTACCATATTCTGGCTGCAGTGGGCAACAATGTAGCAACACCCGAGCCAGCAAAAGAAACATTCTGAACAGACCGGACGTCGTCTGCCAAGAAGACCAGCCAAGTTTTGACGCAGTGCTGTTCCATCCGGCCGTGGTGCCACGCTCGGCTGAGCATCCTCCACCAGGGTCGCACCTTCTGCTTCATAAGCGGCCCGCAGCCCGTCGGCAGACGTGGGCGAACTTCTGCAGCGAGACTGAGTGTGACTGGTTGGTACTTCAATAATTCATCACAGGGTTCGGCGCTCCAACATAGCCCACTGTATCGCGGAATCAAGTCTGCGAAGAGGATGAGGCATGGTCGTCGGACGCCCAAGTATTGGGAGCTTGGCGCCGGCCGCCAGACTGCCAGTACCCCAAGAAAACCTTACAACAGTCAGGATTTGGGCTGATTTAGCGCAGGGTGGCTTACGAATCGCATTCTGAAAGCTCCTACTTGACAGTCTTGAAGACACTTGGAAGGATTACTGCTTGAAAGATACAGAGAAGATGTGCAGAAACTCTGCGAATGCTCTTGACTTTGCACCCTAAAAAGCTTACACACTTCTCATCGCCTTTTGAACCCTGTAAAACCCTTAGAGAACCCACTAAAGAAGACTGAAGAAGCATGCTGAACCCCGAACACCTTCTTGGGGAAGCCTTATGCAACCCTAAATCCAAGCATCAGTAGGGGCTCATACTTGGAGGATCATGGGACTTAGTAAGTAAGGTTATAAGTACCTGAATTGGGGTTATAAGTATAGATACCCTAATTATAACCCTAGTTACTAGGTCCCATGATCCTTTAAGTAATGCTTTAAAGTACTGTAGTTGAGGGTCTAGGTGTCCTTTTAGGGATTCCGGACTGAAGCCGAAGTCGTGTCCAATTTTGACGAGATTTGCAGTTAAGAACATTACAACATCCCGCAAAACCTTGTCTGGTTGCACAACCTAAATCCTCAAGCCTAAACTCTAAACCAACAAACCCCTCAAACCCCAAGCCTTTCTGAACTAGTCAGGCTGAAAAATGAGTGCGCAGTGTCCTTGTAGCGCTTGTTCTCGAAGGTGCCACCAATGGCGGAGCTCGCTTCCACAATGCTAACCTGCAAGTCTGGGTGTCTGGGAGATAGGCTACATGTTTTCCGGGTTTGCTTTAAGGATATGTCAAGCATGTCCTTTGTTCAAAGCCTATGGCTGACATGTTGAAACTTCGGGTGCAAAACATGGGCATATAGGATGTTGGCAAGGGCACCGAATACGTGGCGCTGGAAGGTGGTCAACAGCAAGTTGAGAGATACTGGTGAAAGAAGCGAACACTAAACTGGACCCTGAAGCCTAAACAGAGCGGCCTTCCCTGCATGAATGAAGCTGCGGTGGCTTTAGGCCTAATATTGGTGCGGGGCTGGCAGCTTCGACAAAATGCGCTTGCAGCAGCTTCGAGCGGCTTTCCACTGGCCGCCCAGCCTTGAAGCTGATGCCTATTGTTACCCTGCTACTGCTGCTGCTCCTGCTCCTACATCTACTCCTACAGCATCTACTACGACGACTACTACTACTACTACTACTACTAGTAGTACTACTCTACTTCTACTTCCTATATTTCTACTACTCCTCCTCCTGCTGCTGCAGCTGCCACCGCTACTTCCAATCGCAATATACTCCGAGGCGACGGATACTCGGCGATCCCCTAGTCCTACTTCTCACAGGGTTTCTGCAGACGACGACCACGACGAGTACCTGTGCCGTTCAAACACATGGCAAACAAAAAAAGCCGACAGTAAGTAAAGGACCATGCGACTTTGTAACCAGGGTAATAATGAGGGTAACTATACTCATAACCCCAATCATTAAGGTACTTATAACCTTACTTACCAAGTCCCATGATCCTCCAAGTAGTGACAACAACACTAGGAGCCGCTCTCATTGTACTCGGTTGCTTGTAGTCATGGACTTGATCCCCAAACCAGAAGTTCTTCAATCTGGGGGTAGCTCATCTACCTACGGGTTTTATGTCAAAGATCTTACTAAATAGGGTTTTACATGAGGGTCGCCTCTTTGGTGGACCTCCCTTGCACACAAGCATACTTGAAGGGTCATGGGTAGTCATAAGTGGGGCTATATCTAAGGTAACCATAATTAGAACCCATAAAACTACCCATGAACCTCCAAGTACGACTTTGAAGCTGTGACTTGTGCAGGGACCTCGTGGCCAGCTTGCTGTGCAGTCTTGGCAGTAACCAGTCCGGAGGCACCAGCACCTGTCGCAACCGCGGACTTGAGGGTTTGAAGCTGCTGTAAGGCCCTTAATGATCAGAACAGGCTTTTGGGGGTATAGTGTAGCCCTCCTAATTGTCTAGAGACCACGATGGGTTGCTGTTGCCAGTTTGCCGACCCACATCTGAGTTTCAGTGCGCTACAGCAAGCGATGTCGAAATGAATGTGTGTCTTGAGCTGTCGTCGTTTGATTGATGATTACACACTCGAGATGGCAACACCTTACGGTTGGAATTGCAAGGGATCTACAGTAAAACCTGCAGCCTACACCGTTGGAACCCGTAGCGGACCCAGGTTTTTAGAGTTCGGACTTGCAGCGGTCGAATGTTGAAGGTCGTGCCACAGGCATTCGGCTGCTTCGGCAGATCATCAATGAGGAGGCTTCTGGACTCAGCAACAGGGTAACACGAACAATGGTTTCAACGACAGTAATTGATGGCCACAGCGCCGAACTCAGAAGTTCTAAGGCAGCTAAACCTTAAACTTTGAAGCCGCATGACCTGCAACAATAGCAGCAAACAAAGATTCGGCTTTGGGATTTCAAGATACAGGGTCGTGGGCTTTGTCGGAATACTCTACGGTAGGTTCCCTAAGAGTCAGGCTCCTTTACGGTTTTCAACAAGGACTTTTGGGCCTTGGCGGGGGCTGGTGTAATGCATAGTGGCCTTTAGAATTATGCAATGGCTGTGGGATATGGCATAGCGTACTTATAGAGGGACTAGAAGCGGTTGCCGTTTCTAACTAGTCCGACTCCTACATTGCTTGACATTACACCTCTGTCAAACAAAAGCACTTCCCGACCACTTTCGGTCCCAAGGCCCCTTTAACCTGTCCCCTGAACTGCCCAGAGCTTTTTCTAACAGCCGAAAACTCAAGGTTTAAGGTTTAGGGCTTAACTTAGGCTGATAGTTAAACTGTCCGGCGGAAGGGACATCTCAGGCCCGTGCCGATGATCAATATCCGCATGGTGCAGCAACACCGCAATTTCCGCGCACGGGCGGTGGGCTTGTGTTCTTGCTGCTAGTGCTTGTGATCTTTGCAAACCTTGCCGTCTGGTCACCCTAAGCCTTGTGTGCATCAAAGTTGCATCGACTCGGCTAAACAGATTTCGACAGTTCCGTCCAGTGCTTGTGTCGGCTTAGGACTAGGACATAGGGTCTAAGTCTAGGCTCACTCATCCCAGCCGGGTCTCTTTTTATTCTTTTTTAAGTTGAGCTCAGTGAGCTGAAACTGCAAGTCTGACCGAGCATGGCCTGTGCTTGAGCCAAGCCTCCCGCAATGCAAAAGCAGCACAGCAGAGGCTCCCAAAGACAAATCCTCACACTCTGCATACTTGTTTGTAAAGACTGTCAAATGTCCAAAACTGAAACTTTAAATGCATAAACCCCCGTTGGTCCCTAAACCCCAAGCGGAGAAAAACAACCCACCCAACCCTGTAGAACCCTGAACCCTTAACCCCAAACCCTACAGAACCCTAGGAAGGCATCTGATCTGCACCTCGGCCGCCCGGTCGCCAGGTGCTTTGACCGCAAGTGCCTGCAGGCTCCCGGGTTTCTTGCGGCCGTCAACCTCTGGCCTAAAACACCTACTTACAGGATCATGGGACTTAGTCAGTAAGGTTATAAGTACCTTAATTGGGGTTCTAAGTATAGTTGCCCTAATTATAACCCTAGTTACTAACTCCCATGTAAGTACCTGCTTTAAGGAATTGTATATAGAAACTCTGACAAGGAATCCTAAAAAAGGTAGGTCTTAGAAGGGGCCCCCACCCTGTAATAGTGGTATAATAGGAATATAACAGGATCCTTATAGTCACTATTACAGGGTGGGGGCAGCTTCAAACGTAGGTGGTTTTTGGCTACAGGCAGGGTTTTAGCATGGCTCTATTGATGTAGGGGGCTTGAAGAATTAGAACAGCATGTTGCGGGGCTGAGCAAGGGTTGTGAAGGGTCCACTGCAGGGGCCTGAGCGACTAGAAGAATCGTCTTTTTATATCTTCACGGACTATAAGGGGGTTTTTCGATATCACGGACTATAAGAAGTTTTATCGACTTGAAATCTGCTTCAACAATCACAAAACTTCGTACGGAGGAACATGACGACCTGTCCATACTTCTCATTGCTTATAACAGAAGGGTACGAGTGAGGTACGTACTACTTCAAAGTCAAATCCCAACCGAGGAGTACCTATGACCCTTGCTGGGTCCAACGGGCCTTGAAGTAGACCCTGCTTGGTAAAAGCATCCCCTTATTGTCAGCTGTACCCTAAACCCTAAACCCCCTAAAACCCGAAACCCCAACATAGTAGTTCTATGAAGCACCCGAAAAGGCTTGGGACTGAGGGAGCTGCAAAGCGGCAGTAGAGAGGGTGCGGTAGCTACAGCCGCAGAAGATGTTGGGATTAGAGTTTCGAGGGATTTTAAAGTGCAAAAGCTTCAGGCTATTTCGGGCGTTCGGATGTTCTTTGGGGCGATATTATTCTGTTTGTTTTCCTTCTCCCGCTGCTTTTTGTTTGGAGATCTTGGTCCACCTCTTTGGAGATCTTGGTCCAGCGGCTGCTTCTTCACCACCGCGTTTGCTGGCAGCTCCGTCGGCGACGCCACGTCTTCTGTCTTGACCGTGCCCTCAAAGGGGCCCAAGGATGGCGTCGAATTGGGGCTGTAGGAAGTTGCAGTTGCCAGTGCTTTGGTGGGTTTTAGGAGTCTTGCGCTTTTTCAGGCCGTTTAGGTCTTTAAGGCTTTCGGGTGTTTGGGGTTCAGGCTTCGGGGTTTAGGGCGCTGCTTATGGCCCTGGGGCTCTAGGGTGATTGGGCTCAGAGTACTGGGAAACGGCTTGCATCCACTTACTTAAGGGATCGGGGGCTTAGCCATTAGGGACGTAAGTGCCTGAACGGCGACTACATAAATTCGCGAATGGTTACCTGAACTCTGAACAAAACAACCTAGAGGCCCTACATCCTAAACACTAAATCCACCCCAAAACCCAACCCCACTGCTTGGAGGAGCGAGGGCAGCGTCAGCGATGCAGCGGAGGATCATGCAGGACATGTCGCACTCAAAGACACTCCGCACTGGTGCCGTGAGCTGTTCCCCATGAAGGCGAGCTGCACTTGATCACAGCGGGGGAAGGCGTTCAGGGAAAGCCGACGTCGGCACCATCGAGCTGCCTGCAAGTCTCCCAAACCGCGAAGTAGGCAAAGAGAAATCTCTTCAGACATACGGCGGATGTGCACTACGACCTGAAGCCGCAGACCCCAAACACTATACCGCAAGACCTCCTTGCAAAGCAAACCTTGAAACCGGAATGTACCCCTGACCCCCCCTTCTTCACTTCGCAGCGTAGGGGTTCTAGTCCCGTGCTAAGACAAGACGGACCAAAAACTGGGAGACCCAGCAGTCCTGGAAAAACGGAGACTTACTGCTCCTGCATGCAACACACGAAACCAAGGTGAAACGGGACGAGCCGGCAAGAGGGAGGACCAAACCGCTAACCTGCCGACTCGGCAACAACTTACAGAAGCTGGTGAGGGAAGGCCAGACGGCGAGGAGAAGCGCCAGACAGGCGCCCAACCGCAAGAAGAGCCAAGGCATGGGCAGCGACCTCAGGCAGGCAGAACACTGTGCCAAAGCCAAGCACAGGAACCGCCGAGGTCCCAACCGCATCAGGCGACGCACGGCGCAGAAGCTTCCAAAAGGCAGCGGGGAGCGGTCGCGCACTCCAAAGTACGGCACCAAACCGCACCTGGCGGAGAAGGTGCAAGAAAGTAAGCATCCGCCGCAAGAAGAGAATGCGACCCGAAGCAAAATGCCCAAACCCAGCGGGGCCACACCCGTCTGGGCAAGGTGACGGACGCTCCTCTTTGCGTAAGAAGGCCGAGAGACGCCAGACCTCCGGCGACCATGGGTGCTGCGTGTCAAGCGCCAAGAACACCCGCCAACAAGTAGCCCAGCTGTCCGGCAAGCACCAAATCGCGGGTGGCACACCATCCCACCGGCAAGACAGGACCGAAGTCTCACAGTCGGGAGGAAACTCAACGAAGCGGTACACCACATGAGGAAGAGTTGACGAGGGCATGACCCGGGAATCAAGTCCAAGCGAGCTTCTGAGAGACCCAACGGGGGCAGATTCCGGACGAGGGAACAGCTCCGGCATGGCAGCAGACGCGGCAGACGCTGCAGGCGGCGCAAGCAGGGAAGGCGGAAGTCCAGCGTCAACAGACACGGGCGGAGAGACTGCAGGAGCACTGTCAGAGTTACGCCGGAAGGGTACCACGGGCGAGGAGCGGGCACCATCGGCAAAGCCCGGCCCGGGTGCAAGCAAACTCAGCTCTGCCGAGAGCTCGGCCTCCGTGCAGCATCTTTCCTCAGCCGCAGCAAGGCGTTGAGCTGCGGTTGCGTTCAAAGGCCCACAAATCCGAAAGACTGGTGCACGCGCGTGGCCTTGCTTGCCACGCCGTTTTGTGCCAGAGCCATACTCGTAGACAGGCCCTATACACAACAGCGGAGGCCATGTTCGCACTCAGGGGTGTGAAGCAGATGATAGCGGAGCCGAGCTGCATTGTGGAATTCCGTCAGACACCACAGGCAGACAGTACCGAGGGTATATTGAGTGCACAAGGCAACTCGGCCATGCAACCTGTGCATGTGCGCTGCGAGGGCGTGAGCCGACGCAAGTGTCGCCCCACATTCTGAACAAATCCGCGGGGAGGCAAGGCCGATGACCCGCTTCGGCGTGGGGCTCTCGTGACTCTTCCAGGCACGTTGAAGGGCAAGAAGCATAGTGCCTGAACGGCTAATTTTCCGGCAGGCCGTAAGGAGCTTCTTGAGGTGTCGCCGTATCCCCAGTAGAGTGGGCTCCCCTGGCTGGAGCGCAGGGAGACCGGAGGCAGGCCAGACACGACGCGCTGCCTCAGCAAGCAAGGAGGCCCATTCACCTCCGCGATCCCAGCTTGCTTGGAAAAGTTCGAAGGCCTCAGTTGACCGTCCGGAGACAATCCGGCATAACAGACGGACCCGGGCAATGATAACGGCGCATTCAACATCCAAAACACCCGTACATGCTCGCAGTTGGGCTGAGGCTACATGGCGACCAGCATCCCAAGCCCCAACGAGTTGTCGGAGGCACTTGTCTAGAAACCCATGAAGAGGGCCCCAGGCCCGCTCTGAACGAGCAAGAGTCGTGGCAAGCGAAGAATAAGCGGCGGGAAGGGTCCGCCCTTGCAGCCACACAAGCTTCAAGGGCCACGGAAGGTGAGGGGAGTGGACCAGCCCGGCTGCTTGGGTCCAGATAGCGTTGCCTCGAGCGGCTGCAGCCTCGATATCTCGACGACCGGTGTCGCGACAACGCTGCGCGACGCCGAGGTATTTGTATTCAGGTACAACCCTGATAGATCTGCCATCAGGAAGGTCGAGGCGAGGTTCAGGCGACAGAAGCTCTTTCCTGGCGGCATTGGCCCCAGCTCCCTGGAGGTGGACAAGGGCCTCCGTCTTTCCAGGGCCAAGATTAACCCGGAAACGAAAAGCCTCGAACACCTGTAACACAATGGCACACAAGCGACGGAGCTTCGTGACAGCCCACGCGGCTCGGATGAAGTCAACAAGGAGACACAGATCATCTGCCCACGCGATCTGCAGCGAGGCGTCGGGCTGACCCAGAGCATCGGCAGATGCAGTGTGGACAATGTCCTCAGCAAGAAGGGCATGATGGAGGCACTGCAAGATCACGGCAAACAGGGCGCCGAAAAGAACATCAGCCAAGCCATCGCCGGGCCGGGAGCCGCGGCTGGCAATGATAGCTTGCGGTTGCCCAACCATCCGCCAAAAGGAACATTCCACACAGTCACGCAAGAGGGCGACCTGATCTTCGGGGACTCCTAACCCGGTCAGTACGCCATCCTGAATAAGTCGGTGAACATGTCTGGGAAGCTGGAGCCCCTGCAAAGCAGAGTCAAGATCACGACCTTGGAAAAGCAGGAGTCGGTCAGCTTCATAATAGGCGGCTTGAATGTCAACAAACAATGCGGCCCATGAGTGCCCGCGGACGGAAGCCAAGTCAACAGCGGACCGGAAGACACTTAAGGCGAGGCCAGTATCGATTCCCTTCCTGCCACCCAGTTGGGTGGGGAAATAATGGGCAATGACTTCCTGACCCAGTGTGGACCTCAGCTGCGAGTGCCATAGCTTTGCGACGCCGTTGAGCATGGCAATCGACCGAAAATTAGCCGGGATGTGGGCCGGGCCTTTCTTATGCAGAGCCCCGACAATAGAAGCTTTGAAGTGCAGGGGCTCGGCTTCTCCCCATGCCATGCGCAGCCACATGGGCCACAGCCAACGGCCGGCCCGGTCCGGGCAGGCTTTCCAAATTTCATTTCTAATGTGGTCAGGCCCGGGGGCCTTGCCCCGTCGCTGTGCCCTGCACATATGTTCAACGTCAAGGAGAGTGGGCACAGCAGCCGCGCATGCAGGTCGTGGTAGGGTGGCCCAGTGTGAAAAGGCCATTTGTAACTGATCATCAGAAACAGGACGTCCCCCTTCCTGCTGTTGAAACTGCAACTGGAGCTGTTCGTCAATATCAAAGCCACTGGCGGCCCGGACATCACGCTTTTGTTTAGCACCTTTAGATGCCCACGAAAGCTTGGCAACAGCTTCCGAAGGCCGCCCGGTGGCATGCCAATGATCAATGGCCCCGACCAAAAGCGACTCGAAGTAAGCCTGCTTGTCCTGGCGAGCCTGCGCATGGGCCTGGGCCCGCAGTTTAAAGCAAACGTGGGCGTAATGAGCCCGCAGCATCTGAGTCTGGTGGCGTTCCCATCTGGGAACCCCAGGCGTCTGCGGTCGCCACGAATGAAAGGCAATGCGGCAGAGCTGCAGTCGCTGGAGGGCCGAGATTCGTCGGAGCTCAGCCCGGGCATCCCGAAGCGTAGTGAGCAGTACTTCGGCTGCTACAGAGAGGTATGGCTGCCGCCGGAGAAAGGGTGGCCGTGCAGGCAGCTGCTTGACGGCAGCATCATGGGCGTCGCAAAGCCGTTGGACTTGTTCTTCACAAGTGCCTGAAAAGGTGTCCCCCAGCAGGGACCACATCGTAGAGGCAACCCGATCACCACTCGCGGGTGCATATGGGCAACGTGATTGCACCCTCCTCCCGCGACGCCCGCAGACTTCAATCAGGGCAGTGATAGGCATATGGTCCCTGGATTCCCCATTCAGAATGTCGAACTCAGGATACTGTCGGTGGGCCTGAACCGTGATCCCGCTTGAGACGAGCAGGTGGTCTAGCCGTTGGGTCTTGCCGCCTGTGTGTTGCCACGTCCAAGTAGGACCAGAGTGAATCTCTGCCCAAGTCCCGGGCGCGGCCAATGAGGCATCGTGCAGGCACGCCAAGAGAAGGTCATCATTCAAACGTGGGGGCCGCAGGGAGAGTAAATCGCCAACAAGGACCTCATCCTCGTCGCGCCCTACAATGTCAGCATTGGCATCCACGCCGATTATCACAGTCCCCCGGTTACAGGCCGAAAGCAAGTGGACTCGAAAATCACCCCAAAACCGCCGCGCTTCCGCCTCCGGCCTCTCCGAGTGTGGGGCATGGGCAGCAACAAGGGTGATCGGTAGTTCGGCACGTTGACACTGTACTAACAACATGCGTGGGTCGGCATGGCGAATCCGAAAGTCATCCAACGATAGGGCCGGCTGTAGCAGATCCGGGCGGATCCAAATTTCTACCCCATACAGTCCCTTCTCGGCACCAGAGCGAAAGCTTAGGAAGCCGTGAGAGGACCATCGGCCTGGCCGACTGCGACACTCTTGGAGAAACGCAATCTGAACATCCAAGGCCTGCAGCTGCTTGGCTAGGTAGACCCGACGTTGACCGTGGCCTTCGCGGTTGAAGAAGGACACATCTACATCTTTAATAGTCTGGATGTTAGCCTGCACAACCCTGAAATTGATGCGAAGCGGTGTGGGGCAGTCAGGTTCGCCTGTCGGAGGGGCCGACGACAGAGGCTGACGACTCTCCGCGGCAGGTGGTTGTGCAGGCGGTGACTCCCACCCCGCAGGCCGCCAGTGAAGGCCATGTGGGCCAAGCTGAGCGCGCGGTAGGAGCCACATCAATGGGGCACAGGCAGCGAGTGTATCCCCAAAGGTTGGCAGCAGACGACACCAACCTGCTGTGGCACACCTGGAGTGCAGGCTGGCATACCCGGCCAACGCGTCAACAATTTCATTGACCAGGGCCCCAGCGTGCCCCGGGACATGGCGGAAGTGAGTGGCACACCGGGACTGGACGCCCTGCCAAAGAGCTCGGCAAACTTGAGAGTGCACAAGGGTGGCTGCGGCATGGCCACAAGCGACCTGCAGAGCGGCACTGTTATCGACTGCTATAGTGACTTGCCTGGGTGCATGACCCGTATGGAGTAGGAGGTGGTCCCACCAAGCCGTAAGCCACGCAGCAGCTGAGACTAGGGCACTCAGTTCCCCAGCATAGGAGCGGAGATCCGTACCTCCCTCCGGCAAACTGGGAAGCCAAGGGGTCATTCCCAGGGCACCAGCATCCCAACCGACACGGTACCAAGCACCTTTCCAACAACACCAGGCTGCAAAGGCCCATCCACCGGAGTGGGTGCCACTTCCATCAGTTGCGATAAGGACCTCATCAGGGGCTCCACCAGCCCAGGGTGGGAATCGCTGCCATCCGCCGTGGTACATGCCTGGTAAGAGAGCGGGGAGGTGAAGGGGCAGCGGCCGAGCAAGATAATGAGCAGCTAAGCCGGCATAATGATAGCCAGCGTCATTAAGGTCGATAGAGCAGCTATCATGGCGCGCAGCTCTAGCTGCTCCTGGGGGCCCGTAGACCGCAGGGGCTCCCCAGGCACGCCCGTACACGTCGCTAAGAGATGATTCCCAAGACGAGAAAGCACGTCCGCTGAGTTGGGAGATCCCGGGATCGGGATATATGACAATTTCCGGTCTCCATGCATGGGGGTGTGGCATAGGGCCCGACCCAACAAACAGGGGCAACCAGAGCAGGCCGAGAATGTAAAAGGCGGGCCGGCACCGCAGCCTTGCACCCTGGGTAAGAAAGCCTATCCAAAGACCTAGCCCGGGAATCCCAGTGGTTCGCCGGCCAAAATCATCCCCATCGCGGGGTGCATAAGGACTGAGACATACCTCAGTCGCGCAAACCCGAGGGGGGTACGTGCAAGCCAGTGTGTGTGCAATCGTACCTTGTGTACTCTCTTCTACCAGATGCAGACCCAGAGGGTCGACCCGAACAGCGGGAACCCATCTAGAAAAGCTGAAAGGTGCAAGAGAGGGAAAGAAGGTCCCCCTGCTGGGGTCCCATCGCTCACCTCGTACGGTAGGTACGCAGAGCGGCAAGACTGCCCCAGATTGCCAGGCAAATATAAGGCCCGGCTCAAGTACTTTAAAGGGGTGCCCCCAAAACGCGAAGGCGGCCGCAAACTGTACCGTGGGCCATTCCAGGGTCTGCGGCTGACGAAGGCGAGGATACCAAGAAACGCTGTCAAGGCAGAGCACATCCCCAGAGCGCAGATAAAGAATGGGAGATCTGGAGAGAGAGGTACCTCTCCATGCAGCTGGAGTGGCGGAAACGGAAGAGGCTAAAGGTGCGAACGCACGGAGACGATCTAAGACTTCCTGGGGCGAAGCTCGCCATGGCAGCATAACAGCACGCGAGCTCACTCCGCCGTGAAGGAGCACAATCACAGAGTCCGGGTCCGGAGGGGCCGGGACCCAGTCAATGAAGGCAACATGCTGAGTCGGGCGTACTCGAACGAAATGATCCCATGCAGGGATACTATGGCGTAGCACGTCCGGGCATCGGTGCGATGGCCCAGGAAAGGGCCCCTGCACCATCCCAGCAGGATTCCAGACCCGATGCAAGTACTCAGTGTTGGTCCCACTGGCCGGAGTGCGGACTGCACGAACCTCCGGGGTGAGAATAAAAAGGAGACTGGCGCCTCCCAAACACGGCCACCGCCAAAGCAGTGAAAGCGAAAGGGCGATCCACACGGGGAGTTGTTCCCGAGGAGAAGTCCCTGACACAACATCCCCGTTGCGCAGAAGGGTGCCGTGGCGAAGCTCGGCCTTAGGGACCCCAAGGACTTGCGGTTGTGAGGGCAGAGTAGGCAGCGCAGTCCAAAGCTGCCACGCATCAACACAGGCTGGAATCTCACTGCAGAAGCACCCAACAGAGGATTCAACTATAACAGTTACATCATCTGCCGATTGGGAGCATTGGACTAGATGGGGCAGGTCGTCGGCGGCCCACGGAACTGGCGCCCAGCGACCCGGGAACCGCTGGGCAAACACACCCTCAAAGGTGAGGTCCAAGGCATTCCATCGAGCCAGGGCCGGGATGCGAGAGCGGAGTGGCCGCACCGAAGGTCGCCATAAGACTACCTCAATCGTAGAGGAAACAGAGAAATCGACGGACCAAATTGCACAGTGCCGAAGCTGGGTCGCAGTGGCAAAGCAAGGCGGGGAGTACGTGGGCTCAAAAACCGCAGGTGGGAGCGCCACAAGCAAATCTCCCGAACGCCAGTAGACGTCTGAAGCTAAGTCCCGGACAGTAGCCGGTGCACGGAGGGACAAAGCGTGCAGGGAGTGGCTGTACCGCAGGACCTGTGCAATCCATTCAAGTGGCGCGACCCGAGGGATGCACAGAGCAAAATGATCCTCCAGCGAGGACACCACCACACACACCAGTTCAAGGCAAGGCGGTTGAGGGACAACCATAAGGAAGGGAAGCGGCGTAGCCGGCCATACCGGGGCAATTCCTGTTCCCCAGCCAGGCTCGAGCTGACTTGCCCTATCAAGCAAGTGATCTGGTGACGCAGAAGTTGGGACCTGTCCCAGAACTTGAGGCCCAGTGAATGGGCTGACATAGACAACCTCCAAGGTGGCCCGCTCAGTGAGATCCTGCATGTTCTCATGGCCTGCGGGGGCCCGCCAAGGGAAAAAACCAGCGCGAATCGGGGCTGGTGCCGTGTCAACAGGCTGGTACATGCCCCAGACACCAGACAGAGATAGCCAACCATATAGGAGCAGGGCCCAACTGAAGCTGCGTTTGGAAAGAACGCAGGACGCAGCGGAGATGGCAGCCGGAAAGCCGAGGTCCCAAGATGAGTCCGGATCAACCTGACGATCATCCTGACCCGGCGTATCTTCAGCAAGAAGCGGGGGGCGACCATCAAAGGGATCCCAGGTGAAAGTCGCATCAGGGTCAACCTCGAGGACATCAGCGTCGCGGAGAGACCCTCCAGCGCGGCTGCGTCGAATGGAAGGGACCAGTCTCCAGCCAAAGGGGGGTCGGCATGCGCAAATGCCAGCCAGGAAAACCCCGATCGGTTCGTCAGTGGGTGGGATCAAACATATGACAAGGGCTTCAACCGGAAGGGTCCGACTGACAAAATGCAAACGTGTGAGGCCACCTTGTAGTACCGGGACCCACGAACCCAACATTTGCTGACCATTCGGACTTCGAAACGTGGGTCCGCGCGGGTCCCATATCCCACCTCCTCGTATAGTGACCGAGCGCCCTACCCGGCTAGAGGTGGACCAGAATGTCGCCGTGTCCCCAGTATCAAAACGAAAGGGGAGGGACCAACTGGCGACCTGACGGGCGACCTCAAGGGAAGGAAAATTCAGTGTGGGACGTGGTGCATAACCCGGCTGACCAGGGCAAGGCTGCAGCCCAAAGAGGTCCCCGTTGCGCAGTCGAATGACCTGATGTTCATGCACAGCACGGAGCGCCGGTGGAAGCATAAGATGCCAGGATCTGACCTGGGGTGAGCGCATTGCAGCAGCCGCCTGAATGGCAGCCGGGGTAGTGTCGACCGGTAAGAGAAAGGCACCCGTCTCATCTAAAGTGTGAATGATTACAGTGGCCAAACCGCAGGGAGCGACCGGGGCCAGGACGACTTCTGTGAGTGGCCGAACCCCTCGAACTGGGAAGAAACGAGTGCACCAGCTGCCACAAAACCGTTGCCCAATCCTATCAAAATATGTCCAGGAACGCCCTAGATCAGCAGCTTCAGCGGCGCTCCATCCAAGGATTGGACATAATGTGCGGACGGTGGCCTGATCAGGACGCAGATAGCATTGGTCGAATGCGGTAAGGCCATCACCTTCGTGGAGGCGCCAGCCAGCATGTAAGATGAAAGGTTCGCCATCGGTCCAATCAATTCGTGGGGGAAAGTGGACAACTGATGGTGGCGATCGACTCCGGCTGCGCGCATCCCATCGCCCTCGGGACCTGATGGTGCGAGCCTCAGACGAGTCAGGACTGCGGCAACCCTCGGAAGACGAGGCGGCCGAAACAGCTGGAAAATGCAGAAACGAGACAGCCAACAAAAGGAAGAATCGGGACCCCCTAGATGCGCCAGAGACCAGACCCCCTCCGCTAGCAACAGCTTTGAGCCACCAATCTCCTTCCCGGACTCGAGTGATCTTGTCCGGCCGAGCTGTAGGCGGGCGGACCTGAAAACCATCAATCCACATGTCATAGGCAGCATCACGGTTAACCGCGACGCATTCAGTGCAGCTGTGGGTGCGGATGACATGAACTTGTGAGGGCTCGGTAGCTTGAAAAAGGAGCCATGGTATGACTCCTTGATGCCCGACACAGGGCGTCCACCGTCCCTCTGCGAAAGGGGTGTCGTCCCCTAAAATAGTCGCCTGAGCTGCACTCCACCGTTGATTAGGGCCAAAGCAAAGTAATCGGGTGGGACAATTTGGTCGCCACAGCAGCAGGGAGGAGGGGTGGTCAACCACAAAGTCGGTCCTCCACGCGCCTTCAGCGTGGGCACGCTGCCAGGTAGGAAAGTGAGGCAGAGGAGGGGTCATAGCAAACGAAAGCGTACTGACAAGTCGAACACCCAAAGTATCCCCGGTACGAAGGGCAAGGAAAGCGCCCAGCTGTCTCGACTCGGCAACAAGACCTGGACCTAACTGGAGAGCCACAAGCTGCCCCATACGGAGGCTAACTGCCCTCTCAGCTGCGCGGAGAGTCAGAAACGCAGGCAGCAACACACAGAGGCGTTGCCCAAGGCCGACAATCAGGACGCAAACTAACCCCCGTCCAGGGTGCGGTACAGCAACATGTAGCCCCACTGAGGTAGAGTCAGCAATGGCAAATCCCCGATGCCATGAGGCTAGGGCGCCCGGACATACCTCCAGGAGGCTGGGGAAGATCTCGGACTCATCGACCCGGACAACCGTCCAGGCCGCAAAGGGGTCGGCGACGTGGACTTGCATGAGTCGGGATGGAGCAGATGCTCGAGGGACTCCTGGCCCAGCCGACTCAGGGCCTGCGGCGACCGGGGCGGCCTGAAGCTGCATAGCGTGACATCCGAAAAGAGTGCCATCATGGTTTGCACACTGGCCAAGCACAAGCATTGCCAAGAGGCTCCAGCCGACCCGGTCTGGCCAGTGGGTGACGGCAGCCCACAAGACAGCGGCCAGGACGGCGCGAGCAAGTGGCCCCACCGAGCCAGAGCTGTCGCCCTGTTCAGCATTGCCAAAAACAACATCTCCGTTCCGAAGCTCGCAGGACTGTTCAAGCGCATATGCCGGAATCCCACCCACGCAGACAGAGACGGGGTCAAGATTTAGCGATGATGCCAGAGTGTATTTAGAGACAAACCTGTCTGACACTCGGCAGAGACGCTCACCAGGTGTGGCCACAACGACGTGGACCTGGGCCGCAACATTGCAGACCTGAACCAACTGGACCTGGCGCGCAGAAGTCCACTGGACAGGAGTCCACATGCCCGGAAAGCGCAGTTGGAAGTCACCTGAAAAGCAGTGGGATTCAGGGCACCAAGCTTCTTCGGCAGCAACCCGCGCGAGGACCGGCGGCCGGTCAGGGCGAAGTAACTGGACCTGAACATCAAACATAAGGCGAAACCCCAAGGCCCATGGGGCGTGCTGGGCTGCGAGTCCATCTTGTAGATGCCATGGTTCGACCGCCTGCAGTGCCTCGTCATCGGCATCCTGGGCCTCCAGTGCGTACACGACATCACCGTTGCGAAACTTGAGTGCGGCGGGTGGCACATCGAAGAATTCTGCGACCGCCAGGCCATGTGGGACAGCAATTTCTCCCACATTTCGCCCTACAAGACGGGCGATCAAGGACATGAGCCATTTAACTGTCATGACCCGCGGTGCGACGATTGCACGAGGGAGGCCTCGCCACTGCAGCATCAAAGTGACAATGGCAGGGTCGGCGCCGATTGGGACTATCGACAGTTCATTGAATGCCGGGCCCGGCCACACCGGGAAGAAGTCTGCCGGCAAAGCAGGCTCATCATTCAGGAACTGTGCCCAAATGACATGGTGGCGCGTATCTCTTGACGCGGTATAAGCAGGGTAAGCGCCAAGGAAGGGGCTATGCAAGACAACATAAACCGGGTCGTGGGCCGTGATATCACGGAGCTCTCTATTACGGGGGTGCTCACCCCATGGAAAACCGCCAGGGCGGTGCATAGCAGAGACAGCTAGGGTGCCAAAGCAGACCACAATCCATCCAGGCCCTGCATGACGCCAGCCACGCCCAAAGAGGAAGAGTCCAAGGTACCGCAAGGGTGAAGCGGCCCAACCGAGGGCGCCAAGTATGGATGAGGATCGATCCTCTGCAACGGGCGCGCCAGCGTCAGCTGAGGCAGGCGTGGCGTAGGCAACCTCCGGTCGGGTAGCAGAGGGGCGTGGGGGTCTGATGCGAGCACCTAAACAGTCTCCATCCCGTAGCTGCACGGTATCGGCTTCGTCATGGATCAACCCAGAAAAGTGGAGATCACAGACATCGTCCCCGACATGGAGCGAATGTAAGGCAGATGCCCGAACACAGCGCGGTAGGCAACAAGGGACCAACCGATCTCTCAATACAATCCCGACCGCAGCATTGTCAGGATGAAGCGGCTGGCCAATGAGGTGGACCGCCAGGGCATCCGGTTGTGGATGTAAGAGAGCAAGGCCTCTCCACCCACGGTGATTGGCATGGTCTTGAAACACAGTAAAGGGCGAAATCTCCACCCCGGCATGATATTCCAACCAGCTGCATTGTGCACGCGCCGTGAAGGGATTGTGTATGCAGATGGGCGTACCTGGAGGGATGGCGTCAACAACCGCTCGAACCCCATGTTGAAACTGGGACAGTTGGACTTGCACAGTGGTAACGGCAGAAGGAGAAACGGTAGCCCGAGCAGGGCCAACCGGTGGCCACTGACCCAAGGAGTAGTCTTCCACAGGGGTAGCAGCCTGCAGATAGAGAACGCGAGATGCGACCGGTGGCGCGTTGGCCGGAGTGGGCGGCGGAGGCCCGGCAGGACGCACATGAGGGGCTCGGCCAGCTCCATGGGTCGCCGCATTGAAAGTGGTCACTGTGGCTGGAGAACTGCCCTCTTCATCCGAACTTGAGCCAGGAGGTGAGATAATAGACGCGGACACCCACCCCGGGAGCAGGAGAACGCAGCCAACGAGGTGAAGATGTCTCAGGAAAGTCCCTGCTTGACGGCCGAGACATAGGATCAACCAAGCGGCGGCAGGGGATGCATCTCTGTCCCCTCGAGAGGGGTCAAGGTCAAGAAGGTCAACCGGGCGAGCCGGGGTGGCAGAGGCTTGGAGCACGCGTCCGGAGTCGCCAACTGGTTCAGCGTCTGGCTCGGCCAGTCCTTGCCACAGACGCGCTGCATGGTAAGCTAGATCCCGGGCTAGGTCGTTGACCCGCAGGACAGCAGCATGGTCAATCCCCACACCTTCTCCTGTAAGATTAGTCTGCGTCGCACAATCATGGCAGGGTGGCCGAGCTCCGTTCCCATCAAGTCTCTGGCCGTCAACCCCAACGACTATTGGAGGTTCATGAAGGGGCCCCCGACTAGGGGTAGTCCTAAAGAAGGGGCCCTCGACAATGAAGGGGTCAGGCTCCCAAACGTTATCACCCGGAATCATGGGAGGGCTCCTAGAACAACCTGAATGATGGCACCGGAGGGGAATTCCGGGAGACCTACCCCGGGTGGGAACAGGTTACCGCCAAACCCTAAGGCTGGACGGCGCTCTGGTACTAGCTCATGGTGAAACAGAGCGCGCAAATGAGCCGCCAATATATCCCAATCAAAGGGGTGGTGGCCAAACGTGACAGTCGCTGAGTCTCCAAAGTGCAACAGCCAGAAGCGAGAAGGGGGAACCGTCCGAGGCACAACCGGCACGAACATGAGGTGTTGGACTGGGTCCGTTGCCGGGTGATGCGTGGAACGAAACTCCCCAGGGCTAGCTATATTATGTAGGCGACTAACAAGCTCACACAGCCAGCGTGTCGGGTAGCCCTGGGGCAGCCAGGGGAAATCTATAGGTTCCCTTACGTTAAGCGTCCAGATCCTAATTACATCCGGGGACGGGTCTGGAGGCTGCACAGCAGGAATGATAGCATACTCAGACGGGCCGGGTGCACTGCCCGGTTGCATAGCGACAACAACACTGTTGAGGGAAACCAGCCAGAGGGCCACGCCCACTAGGGTCCGCGGGGAACGTGCAGCAGCAATGCGCACAGCTCCCTGTACGCAATGACCAAGAAGGTGTGGAAGGCCTTGGGTAATAACGGCACGGGCTCCTTGCGGGGGAACGAGGCCGTCACGGACGGCAGAAGATGGCTCAAGCTGAAGTACAGAACCATCCGGGTCGAGCGTACAGAAGTGGAAATGACAATGAGTTGTGAAATGCTGCGTCACCGGGCGAAGCAGCTCGCGCCCCCCTTCGTCCCGAATAATCCACCAAACCCCGGAACCAGGAGGCACCACAACGAGCTCCAGCACATGAGGACAGGAGTCAAAAGCGACATGCAACCTATAGGTAGGGGAGGGAAGGAAGGCTGCCAGGTATGCACGCAGATGCTGTTCAATGTACGCGGCACTCACACGAATATGAATGGGGCCTCGCCCGGGGAGCCACAAGTGCAGCTGAACATCCGAGGGACCGTTCCTTTCAATAAAAGCACCCAGGCTGGTCGGGGAGACCCCAAATCCGTGTGTTTGACGCCCCAACTCATGGGTCCATGAAAGGGTGCATGTGCGGGCAAAATCCCGCCTGTCCTGGACGAATGTAACGAAGGTGTCGTGTGGCCGGAGCCTACCTGGGGGTGCATTGACCTGGACACCGCCTGCACCTATAGCAAGGGAAGCCAGAAGGGCAAGCACTCTCACTTGACCGGACGCCAAGAATGCGGCAGCAGCAAGAGATGAGGGGGCCGGGGGTGGGGCTGGCTGCTGCCATTCACACTGCCTGGCCAGCTGCGCGACTCCGTCGTGAGAGTCATGACCGATGTTAACACACCGATCCGCAACGTCATGCAAATCACCTGGGTATGGCCATACCTTACCCTCATCATACAAGAAGGTTTGCGGAAGTTCCCAGAGGGAAAGCGCTAAAACATTAGCAACATTATCCCAGGAAGGAGCGGCGGAACAAACCCCAAACACAAGGGCCCCGTCCCGGATAGCCCAGAGTGCGAAGCCTGGAATGCATGGCACCACACACTTTAATCGGCAATGTTCGCACCACAAGCTTGACCAGATGCTCGGGTTAGGTGGGGAGAGACCAACCACGCAATCGACGGGCAGAGCTGGCATACTAAGGGGGTGAGTGTCTGGCACCAGAAAGGGGCCTCCAGTTTGAACACCGGCGTCAGAGGTCCGAACACCGCTGGGCAGTTGCAGAGGTATGGGTACATGTATTATCGGCCGGACCGCACGGCTGAAGCGCAGCCCCGCGGAGAATGCTCGATTCATGTCTACCACAACATGGACACACCACAGGCGGCACGTAGGGTCCCCAGGAAGTGCAGTAGTCTCCCAAGTAAGCACCGTCATCCCGTGGGACTGGAGAGACCGGAGAAGACGAGCAGGGAGTTCCGTCCGAGAGGCAAGCTGCAGCAGAAACTCGTCATAAGACACGAAGCGGCCTTCAAAGCACAAGATCAACCCCAGGGAGGCAGGGTCCGCACGGTCGTTGACTCTGTAGACCACAACGCACTGCCGGCGGCCGATTGCCACAAACGAAGCATGGGGCAGCACATCTGGGAAGGGCAAATCAAAGAACGAAAATTTGCCGGTGCAGGTTTTGGACATAAGAAGACGCAGTACCTCAGCCGTCACGGTGGTACTAGCCGGCACACTAAAAGTATGCACCCCTTCCGCGGCCTGAACCACAGAGACGTGGCGTACCGGCGCCAGCCATGCAGCCGTAGAGCACCTGGGAAGTGGCAACAAAAGAGACGAGATGTCAAAATGCTGCGTCGGTCGAGCGGGCTTCACAGTAACAACATCTCCATGCCGTAATCGTAAGCCGCGCCCGCAAAGAATCTGAAAGGCATCATGCTGGAGGAACTGCGCTACCGCAACAATTACATCCCGGGAAGTGTAGGCAGCTGGTAAGTCGACACAGCAAAGATCGACACACGCATCAACGAGAACGGTGATGTGTTCACGGCCCGATGCTGCCGCAACTAAATGGACCTTATCAAATGTAGGACCGGTGGAGGCTGCCACCAGGTGTGGCCTCCCCAGACGGACAGCTTGCCTGTGAAGCTCGGCTGCGACTTCCCCGGCATCCATATCCCCGAGAAATTGAAGTACAAGGGAGGACTCTGGCGCCCAAATTTTGCACGTGACAAGGAAACGGCGTGATGAATCACCGAGGCTGGGCCAAAGCAAGGCGTCACCAAAGTCGCCCGTGCGTTGCCACATCCCTTGTAGATCGACATGGGCCAACGGGGGGGCAGCAAGATCACGATCCCGGGCAAGTGACGCCCCTTGCAAGACTTGGCGCGGAGACCCAGGGGCGCTGTGAACTTGGACCGCGGTGGACGGCCTGAAAGCAACGAACAGTAAAAGTGCCAAAGGCAGGCCTTTCAGATCAACCACAGCAAATGAATGAAGAGTGCTCAGAAGGGTACCCAAGAGCAGAGTAGGAGTCTGCATTGAAGTGCAACTCGCGCTCGTACCAGCACCCCCTTCAGGTACAAAGGAAAGATCCTCACCTGGGGGGTTAAGGCCCACACCTTCAGTACCCAAAAACACGTCGGGGGTCACCCCGGAAGTGGCAGTAGGCAGAAACAGGGTGTGGCTGGAAACGGGACCGTCGACATCCTCACCAGATGGAGGTGGCCGCCCTCCGACTTGCTGTTCAGAGGACGAAGAGGAGTCCTGCCTGAAGATATGAGGGAAGAACATGACCACAACTGGCAAGTTCCCGTGAAGCAACTGATCGGGCAAAACGATGCTTTCACGATGGAGGAGCCCAAAACGGCCGTCAGCGCACTGGTCCAACCAGTCAGCAGGAATGCCTCCATTATTACGCCTGATGGCCTCATCGAGCATACGCAAGGCAGTGATCGGGGGACGCACACACGCAGTGACAATGCGCCACCCCAAAGGCCTGAAATCCAAAATACACGGAACTTCGTCGGAGTGACAGTGGATTTCAAGGAACTGCACCAATGGCAACGATGGCAAGGGTTGCCAAATGCGCATTACCCCACCTCGAGCAGTAGGCGAGGCACGGAACGACACAATTCTACGGAAAGTCGCCGCGTCAGCAAAGACGGGCACCTCAACATAAACAAGGCCATTCGGTGTTATGAGGATCGCCTGGTTGTTTGAGTATCCCTGGAAAATATCGGCCCCGGCTTGGCCCGATGGGAGACTGACCTGCATAGCTGAGAGGAGAGACAGAGGCGGATCCAGAGAAGCACCGAGAGGGGCTTGCAGTGACTCTGGGCCGGGACCAGACGCGAATTGGAGAGCATCAACCCCTTGCAGGAAGAGTGGTTGCGAACTCAAGGTAAGCCAACCCCAATGGCAGCGGCCAAGAAGACCATCGACCCGGAGCTGAAGTTCCTGCGCCGTAATAGCAAGCTGAGCAATAGCTTGGCAGGAAGAGTCGCGCACACACATCAACATACAGATGCGACCCCCGACCGCTCTCAAGTCCACCGGGAGCCATGCATATCGCCACGGTAGAGACCGTGGCGTCATGAGGAGCTGCTCCCCTGGCAAGCCTGGAAGGGGGCTCTGGAGAGTGGTGACGGAAAACACGTCGTCACGGAAACCCAAGGCCGCGGCAATCTGTCCCCATAGGAGCGGCCCATGCATCCATTCGTCTGCCATGAAAAGTAGCGGACAAGGCTCAAGCACCGGTGAGCCAGGCGGCTGGCCCACGAAGACGGCCAAGGATCGACGGTGACGATCCGAGCGCGACAGCATTGAATTGCCTGCACGACCAACCGGGTAAACATGACACATCACCTCGACTGAGGGAGTGGGCAAAACTGGTCCAGTGCTGATGACTGGCCGATTTTCATGGAACCCATGAACATGCAGTTGAACCGAGGCAACGGGGCGACACAGGGCAAGTCCAAGCGAGCCCAACTGAGTAGCAGTCCTGAGTGAAGCACCATCGACGAGCGACAGATACAGAAGGAAGAAGGTCAGGGCAGTATACCTCGGGTTGCTGTGTCGGCCAGCAGCGGAGCCGGGCGCAACACGCTTGCCGTGGACAATATTGCAGCGCACCAACCGTCGAGGAGAACGGGAAGGTAAGGAGCAGCATTGAAGGGCCAAAAGGGTTTGCAAGCCGCAAAACAGCTCGAGGTATGTCAGAACCCTTGCTCGGACAACACGGAGGGCACAGGTCTCACATGCCAGGGCCAAAATGGTAAACCGGATGGCCGAGACTGGGGCAAGCACAACACAGGCCCAAAGCGCGGACGCAACCACAGTGCAGCCAAGTTGCCACTTGCGCTCAAAAGAAAGCCGAGGCCCGTATGCGGTCTGGAAGCGGTCAGAGACTGTACAAGCTCGCCGGAAAGCTACGTACACTATGCACAACTTGCCTACCAGGATCACAAGACGACAGACGGTCAGTCCGCACCACTGGTGCCAGGCAAAGCTCAGCAGAGCAAGTTTCGGGCTTGATAGCCTTACGTGAGCTCCTGCGTGGTCTCCAACCCCACGCTCTCCAGGAAAGGGCATGGCTGCCGCAGAATAGTCTGGACGTGATGGTGGGCGGACGCTTCCAACGCAATGAATCCCTTGCAAGGAAGGCCCGCCTCGGTCAAGAGACCTGGGAACAGCCATTCTTGTGCCGTTGCTGGTGCGTAGGCAAAGGGATCGAGCAAACCACCCACCGAGATGTGGGCGGCAACCAAAAGTCCTTGAGGTGCAGCATGAAGGGCGCCGGCACATCCACGTAGCTGATGCAACGCTTCTGCAAGCAGTCTGTGCAACGACGGAAGGTCCGCATCGGCCTCGCCCGAGACCCCATCCTTCAAGGCCTGCCAAGTCTGCTCCACACGCTGCCGAACTAAGGGTTCGGCCTGGGCGTCCGTGGTGACCGGCAAAGCTGCATCCTGGCGCGGGCATGCTGTCAGATCCCCAACCGGATCTGCCCCACTGTCGACAGCGAAGCGAAGGAGTGCCTGCCATGCCGCCACCCAGTCCTGCGCTTGGGGAGCTGCCGGTGCAACAGGCCCATTGTGTGACAAGTCCGGAATAAGCTCGGTGTCGTTGTCCGTTATCTCCGTGACTGGCGGCCGGCTCAGAGACTCCGGGGTGCGTCCTGTCGACTCCCTGGGTCACGGCGTTGTCTCGAGTGATCTGCGAGGACTCTTGGCGGGGCGTTCGGTGCCACCGCCGCTCCGCTTTCGCCATCGCCCGCCAGAGCTCATCGAGGGCGGTCCCGAGGCGGATGCCTGCTCGGTGCCAGCGCCAAACTGCACAGATACAGGGGTGTCGCCCATGCCGTAGTCCACACCTACCATATGGGAACGCCCCGGAAGCCCAAAGCTGGCCTCGGAGCCCATATCGCCAGTGCCCACCATTTGACCCTCTGCACCATGGGTGTTCTCCGGGCAAGACCTCTGCACTTTGCAGAGCGACTGCACGGCGAAAGGCATGCTTCAGCTCCGTGTTGGAGCAGCGCGGGTCCACACCAAGAAGGGAATACGCCTTGTAGTAGATACGGCAGCTTGATGCGCTTCAGGCTCTCGGTTATCACATGTCACAGTCAGACTCCGAACATGCTCGTTTTTCGATGGAAAAGCAGGTGGAAATTTGTGGTTGCGGTTTTTTTGGTGGCCCCTTCGCCCGGACAGCTTTTCGATCCGATCGGGCGGCTGGACGAGCATGCAGTCTTCACTGGCTGACGGGCGCTGACCTGCCAATGACGTTTTTTGGTGGAAAAGGTGACGCCTTCAACGTGCTGAAAAGGAACTTCCCAACAAGCCAAAAGCGGACGTCCAAAACGCGCCGAAAACGAACCTCCAGAAACGCTCCGAAATCGGCACAGTCCGAAATCCAAAGCCTTCCAAAAACGGACCCCTGCACGGACCAAATCTGACTTCCAAAACGCTCCCAAAACAGACTGCCAAACCGACCAAAAAAACACACCCAAAATGCGTCGAAAGCCGATTCCAGAACAAACCAAAACCGACGACCCGAGCACGGACCACACACGAGCGCCAAAACCGCGCCGGAAACGGCACCGGAGGTGGCGTTCGGGCCGGCACAGAGCCCTCGCCCAAACGCCACGCAGCGGAGGTAGGATCTGGAGGTCCGGCAAGTGCACCACTGGAAAAGGTCCTCAAAGCCGAGGCGATAGCCTGTACCTCCGCTACCTGGGACAAGCTCCACACTCGTCCCAGGGAGCTTTGTGCCAGAGCCACTCGATCGGATGAGGCGCTGGACTGTTGTTCCGCCAAAACAGCTTGCATCTCCTGCACAGCACCACGGGTGTCTTCGTCGATCTTGTCTCCGATAGCTCGGACTCGACTTATGAGTCCCAGAAGATGGAGACCAATCGTCGACAACCATTGCTGCAGCGACGTCTTCAACTCGTCCTTGGCACGAGCATTGCCGGTCAGGCGCTTTGATAATTTTGAAATAGCGTTCGCCCTTCGTTGGGCTTGCTGTTCGGCTGTGGCATCCTCCTGGTTGAAGTTGGCCTGCAACCAGAGGTCCTGAGTCGCCCGCGAAGAGATAGATTGGAGCGACGTCGTAACCGCTGGAGGTAATCCGAAGTCTATTCGGGTCACCTGCGGCGCCTCTCCTTTCTGGGAGCCCTTCCCTGCTTTCGAGGACTTCTCCGTGGCCTTGGGCGGCATACTGCCGTGGTGTCGCTGTAGGAGAGAAAAATCCGAAGTCCGCCCTACGCCACGATGTAACCGCTTCCTCGCCTTCGAACGAAGGCGACGAAGCCGACGGTGCCAACTTGGGCTCGCCCCGCGTTTCCGCACCACCGTGAGAGATTGAAGAAGTCGGAGGAGAACCAATATAGATAAGAAACACACCGACCGCCGCCAGAGGGATAAGCGGTGTGTACAGCTTGTTGTTGAACATACAAGCCGTAAAAGATGCCCACGTCAGCCAATTGAACGGCAGTGACGGGGAGGGCCAGAGCCCTTGGTGAAGCCTCCTTGGGCAAGCACCGGCGCGCCGAGATGGCGCTGGGGTCAGGAATAAAAAGTGAGACCTACAACTCCACAGGAGACGCAGGCCCCAAACTTTTCTCGAGCCGTGACGCCTCCTGACCCCCCCTCCCAAATCCTAAAGCCGACACCCCGAAGCCTTCTGAAATCCGAAGTCCTCGCAGAAACTGACCCACAAAACTTCTATCAGAAAGCCTGCAGTCGCCCAAACCAGTAAAAAAAAAACGGGTTTAGGGTTTAGGGTTTAGGGTTTAGAGTTTAGGGTTTAGGGTTTAGGGTACTCTGTAAGCAAGGTCGTAAACCTCTCGAACTGGGTGCACAACCCTTTAACCGCCCAAAACGGGTAAGCAAATTAAAAACCCCTGGAAAAAACCGAATTGGAACTAAACCTTGAAGCCTAAATCCTAAACCCGACACGCCCCAAACTCCAAACCGCAAAGAGGAAAACTAATGAACAAACATCTCTAATCCCTAATCCCCACGCCCCATAACCCGTAATCCTCAATCCCAAATTTCCCTAAACCTTATAAATCCCCAATCCCCAGAACCTCTAATCCTTAATCTCTAACTCCATAAACCCTAAATCCCTAATCTCTAACCCTAATCCCTATAATCTCTAACTGCCTAAAACTTGAATTCGATCCTCTCCCTCCCCGCCTCAAGGGCCGGATCTATCTTGGCCTTCACGCGGCGCAGTTGCGCATGGAGCTCCCGGGCTACCGGCGCCACGGCCTTCAGCTTTTGTTAAGGGGTTTTAGGGTTTGGTGTTTTTTGAGGGGTTTTAAGAGTTGCTTTGTTTAGTTTAGGGTTTTGGGTCTAAGGTTTAGGATTTGAGGCTTAGGGTTTAGGTTAGGGTCAAGCGTTCAGGCTTTGGGGTTCAGGCAAAAGGCTTCTCTCTGGTCTGCAATGGCTACTGCAGCAGATGTCGCTGTTGTTGCGGTGTCATGCCGGTAGCATTCTTGTGGGAGCAAGAACCCCAGGAGCGGCAGAGCTCGGGTTCAGCCGTGACAAGTTGAGTCTGTGGAGGTTCATGGGTAGCTTTATAAGTGAGGTTATAAGTAGGGTAACTATAGTCATAACCCTTTTAGGGGACTCATAACCCGATGTATAACTACCCATGAACCTCCAAGTAAAGCCTAAACTGCCAACCTAAAAGGCTTGTTCCGGTCTCGATGCCCGGATGCCTTGATGATCCGACTGGCCAGAAGCTCACACAGCTCCATGCACAGTCTTGTGTGGATGGTCTTTCGAAGGTCTTCTGTCGGATGTCCGGTCTTCGTCTGAGCTTGTGAGACCTCAAACTGTTCGTTGACCAGAGACCTCGGGTTTCATTTCGGAGCTGGAGAGACCTAAACCTTCAAAACAGTGGCCTGCAAAGAGGAAACAGACAGCAAACCACTCGAATAAAAACCGGGAAATTCTTACAACACTTGAACGCGTAGTACCATGAACCCTTGAGCCCCAAACTTCTTAACCCCAAAACTCTAAACCCCAGCTCGGGGCCTCGTCAGACAAGAAGGCGTGGAAGCTTCCTCCGCGATCCTGCAGGGAGAAGCCACATATGCCAAACACTGGTAGTCCTGGTGTTAGTCGTAGTAACAGTCGTAGTAACAGTCGTAGTAGTAGTAGTAGTAGTAGTAGTAGTAGTAGTAGTAGTAGCAGTAGTAGTAGTCGTCGTCGTCGTAGTAGTAGTACTTAGCAGTAGTATCAGCAGGAGCAGTAGTTACTTACAGTTAGTTGTTGTGGGTAAAGTTGACGTAGTACTCGTCGGCGTCTTCGTCGTCGATACGATGGCGGCAAGTGGCGGTGCCAGTCCTTAAAGGATCATGGGACTTAGTAACTAGGGTTATAAGTAAGGTAACTAAGGGTGCCCTACGAACCTTCAAGTATAGTCACACCGTCAAGCTGACCGGTCCGATCTTCCGGGCTGTCTGCAAAGTCTATCAGGACTCAGCACCTTTGCAAGGAAAAGCAAAACCTTGAGGGTTTACTTGGAGGTTCATGGGCAGTTATAAGTGGGGCAATAAGTCCCGTAATATGGGTTACCTACTTGTCGTGTATCATGGGGAACTAAAGGTTAACCTTTTTGGCTATATCGGGATTATGCAGGGACTCTACTACCCATTTTTGGGTTAAAGGTTGCCTACTCTACTACTACGGTGATAATTATGGTTACCCTACTTATAACCCCTCTTGTAACTGTCCATGAACCTTCAAGGCTTGGGGAAACAATTGCGCAAACCCAGCGCCAGATATCTCGGAACCCCACGCTGAAACGGAGGTCATAGGAACGCTTAGGGTGGTACTTGGAAGGGTTCCTTTAAGCGTCCCTGAAAAGGGAACTATAGGGATTTCATAAGGGTATAGGATTTAGGGCCTACTTGGAGATTCATGGGTAGTTATAAGTAGGCTCATAAGTGGTGTAACTATACTTATAACCCATATTAGAGGACTTCTAACCCTCGACCCTGGACTTCGAAGTTTCACCCGACGGCTGGGCCCCTCCCTTTCCAGTTGTGTTCCACAACTGAAACCGAAGGGTGTTCAACCCCAAAGCCCAAAGCAAGCCCTCAACCCTGAACCCAAAATGAAACCCAGGGCCCTCGCCCTGAAAATGCTTATTCTTTAGAAGCTGCCCCCACCCTGTAATAGTGACTATACGGATTATATTAGGGCCCTATTATATTCCTATTATACCACTATTACAGCGTGGGGCTTCTAACCTATTCTGGAATTCTTACTACAAAGCCTTACAAAATCGCAGTGAGCCTGTCTAAAACCCTGCAAATCATCTACAAGCTCTGGCAGCCCAAAACTCGCCTCAGGGTTTCAGAGATGTTTAGAGTTTAGGATTTAGGGTTTAGGGGTTTAGGGTTATAGGGTTTAGGGTTTAAGGGTTTAGGGTGTAGGGGTGTAGGGGTGTAGGGGTTTAGGGTTTAGGGTTTAAGGGTTTAGGGTTTAGGGGTTTAGGGGCCTCCTGCAGAAAAAGCAGAACCCCCGGATGCCTCTCCGCAGCTCTCGAGAAGGGCCTCAGCACAAACTTGGGTGCAAGCAATGGTTTAGGGTTTCAGAGAGCATGCTCAACACGTACTATTTCTTCTTCCTTATCATATTCCTGATGTACATGGGCAGTTGTCAAAATTATGGCCCCTTTTTGGGTACCCTAAACATTGGGTGCCGTAATATGAGAAGTACCCAAAAAGGGACCCCAGTTTTGACAACCACCCACATATGTCCCAAACCCCTTTTCTAATTAGTTGCTCAGGCCCCTATATTACGGGTTGCTTCGGGGGCATCCACTGTCCCTTGGGTCGCTGCACTCCTCAGTCCTTCCGTTGCTGAAACGGAGATCATAGGAACCCTTCGGGGGGGTAGGGGGCCGTTATTTATGCACATAATCAGGACTGAATAGGGCATATTTAAGGAAGTATAGTCCCCTACCTACACCCTAAACCCTGGACCAACGCTAAAACCTACCCCTCCAAAGGGTCCCTATGAGGAGACGCTTCGGCAGAAGTTTCTTCATGTCTCGCGTAGTCTCCGGCCCGGTGAGTGGTTCGTAATGACCAGGGCTTTAATAATTAGAACAGGGGTTCCTTCAAAGGGATCTTAAAACGGGTTATCACAAGGGATCTATTAAGGTACTATAATAATTTGCGGGCCGTAATAATTAGAATAGAGTTTGTTTGGGGGGGTGGTATATTATACAAAAACTTTAATAAGGAACCCCCAAAAATAGTATAGGTAGTTAGTTAGACCCCTATAGTAATGACCAGCTGGACTGTCTGCTGAGGATGTGCATGGCGACTTGGAGACAGATCTGAGAATTCTACCCAGAGAGCCCAATACCCCTTAATTAAGGAATATATATATATATATATATGTTAAACCATAGTATGAAGCCCTTTATGCTTAATTAAGGACTATTGGGCTCTCTGGGTACTCCCTTGCGTGTTCAAGCACGAGGACATTCCCAAACGGAGGGATGCCGTGCCTGCGCACATGCGCGGCTGGAAGATATCTGTGGTTGTCAAAATGAGGGTCCCTTTTTGGGTATCCTAAATAATAGGTGAGGTATTATAACAGGGATCCAAAAAGGGGCCATAATTTTGGCAACCACGCATATTGAGAGCTGGCTCTGTATCCGTCCATAGTGCCGTGACTTCTCCAGCAGCTGGCTGCATGTTATTGCACGGATTAATACAAACCGTTTCGTTGTTGCGCTTACACCTGGAATATAGTTAAAGGGTCATGGGACTTAGTAACTAGGGTTATAATTAGGGTAACTATACTTATAACCGCGATTAAGGTACTTATAACCTTACTTACTAAGTCCCATGATCCCCCAAGTACACGGCTTTCCAAAAACTTGACACACAGGGTTCGGAGTTTAGAGCTTCGGTACCGGAATTTGAGGCTTGGGCTTCAAGCTAGTTGTTCAGGAACAGCAGGCTCCTTTCCAAAGTTTCGAATCTAGTCCGGAGCTTAGGAGTGAGAATAGGAGTGCCTTGAAATCTTGAGGTTTTGGGTTCACAGTTTGGGGTTTGAGGACATGTAGCGCTACAGCGCTAGTAAAGGGCTCTTCAAGCTTTGAGCCTATTTTTGGGCAGGGGTTCAAGAGTACTCGAAAATCTCAGGGCCTGTGCTTGACCATAGCAACATGACCAGAGCAAATCGAGCAAGCGCCAGTGCAGCCAGGACCACGGCATGTGAACGTAGCAACTTGAGTAGGGAGCCCTTATCGACAACTCCTTCACTCATCACCTTCACTCCAATCACAGCAGCGAAGCTGACTGGTTACTCAACCCGGGAGTGGGAACCGTGCCAGTAACAAAACTGGCTAAGGGTACCAACAGCAATTAGCGTTATCACTCATCACCATAATAACAATAATTATTATTATCATTATTATTATTATCATAATAATAATGATAATAATAATACCACCGGCCTGACTCACAAATCCCGGACCCTAGGCTCAGCTCGAACCCAAAATCAACGGCGCCAAGGCCCCCTAATGAGCATACCTTATCAGGCACAACTACTGAAGATCCATCTGCAGTATATCGCTGAACGCGGGGCTTCTGATTTTCTGGGCAAGCCAAACAAAAGCCCTATAGGGCAAAATGCAAACTTCCCAGCACGCAAGGCGCTAAGAACACGAAAGCACGAAGTCAACCTTAAGCTTGGACATGACATGACAGCCGATCGGACTTGCATGTCACCAGTGTCCTGTGTGGCCAAGCCACAATCCCACCCTCTAAACCCTACACTCCTAAATCCTACACCCCAGACACGAAACGCGAAACACTAGGCCGAAATCCTAAATCACAAATCCTACTCCAAACCCCTAAACCCAGATCCTAGCCGAAAATCTACGATCCCAAAACCTAGACCCTAAACCCCAACTCCTAAAGCCACTAACTCTAACTCCTTGATGCAAAACCTCCAAATCCTGACTGCCCAAACCCCGAAACCCCAAATTCTGAAGCCTACACCCTCTCTGACTGGGTGGCGCCCTCTGGACTCAGCCGATATGAGGCCCAGACGAGCCTCTTCTGGTGCACTGCAAGATCTGGGATATCCAAACTGACCTGGAGGGTTTCGCGTTTGAGATTCGGCACTTAGGGTTTAGGTTTCGGGTTTGGGATTGAGGGGTAAGGATTTTGCTTGAGGTTTGCTGTTTGGGGTATGGGATTTGGGGGCCTTAGTGCTGGGGGTTGGTGACCTGGAAGGGCCTTCATCATTAGAATAGTGTCTTGTGGAGTTTACAATACCATTGTCCAAACCCTAGAGAAAATGCCTAAACCCTGAACCCTAAAACGCTAAAAAGGCCTCGGCAAACCCTACGACACCCCTGTAAAACCGTTTAACGAAAACCGCACCGTTTAATGGCATCTACAGGCTTGTCGAGGGACGCTGACCTGGGAAGACCTTATTACTTGGAGGTTCATGGGTAGTTAGAATAAGTGGGATTATACATAGGGTAACCATGAACATAACCCATATTAGGCGACTTATAACCCCGCCCTATAAGAGGCCATGAACCTCCAAGTATGGGTTTTTTAATCGGACTTTATAAGGTTGATATAGTGCTTGGCAAAGGTTCTTATCAAGGGTATTCTAGATTTTAACTTAGATTGGGTTTTGGGTTAATTATGTGACCGTAGAAACAGAAAAAATCAAAAGCAAAAACACTGCAAGGTGATGATCAGTCTGCTTACATTTTTGAGAGAGGATGGTGTCGCCACCTGAACAGTAGGAAACGCCGGGAAGTGATCGTAAAGGCAGAGGGCCAAACAAGTATAGGGGCCGAAGAGTCGCGTAGTTGGGGTACATAAACTCGGTTCTTGTTAAGGGATTTAATGTAAGTTACCGAAATAGGGATGTATAGTGAATAAGGCTTCCATATTTTGGTAACTTAAACTAAGTCCGTTAACAAGAACCCAGTATACGATAGCATGTGCATTAATATTGTGAACTCTTCAGGCTCTAGTAGCAACGTTTGGCCACAGTGTTAGACGATAGCCTTGAACCCAAAGCCCAATCCGTACATCCTGAAGCTCACGCCTTCATCAGCGGCTTCTGCGGCTCAGTCTGGGAATTGCCCAGGGAGCCCAATACCCCTTAATTCAGCAATAGACCTTAAATTACAAGGGGCTTCAAATTGTGATTTAAGCTGTAATCCTTAATTAAGGGGTATTGGGCTCTCTGGGTTCCTGTCGCCCTGAACTTCTGAAACCCTGGAATCCTGCGGCCTAACTGGAACAGCAGAAAACACTTTGGCTAGTAAGACATAATTTTCTTAGTTGCTGGGTTCACAAGCCCCCAGAAATGTACACTTTTAGTTTTATAGTGGGTCATATTATCCCCAAAAAGTGTAAAGTGTATCCACTCAGCTACTAAGCTTTGAATGCACCCCTAAACCACTGAACTCCGAGGCCCGCGCCCCGGGCTGGAGCTCTTGAGTCCCTGAGCCCTGAATCCTGATAGAGTCGATACAGAAAGCCGTGACTTCTAAGAACCGTCACAAACCCCGAAAAAAAAAAGGAAACATAAATTGAAACCCTGAAGGACTCAACCCTAAGCACAGAGCTCGAAACCGCTTGTTCTAGGTTTAGGGTTTGGGGTTTAGGGGTTTAGGGTTTAGGGGTTTAGGGGTGTAGGGTTTAGGGTTTAGGGTTTAGGGTTTAGGGTTTGTTGCTACTCTGAGGCATCGGCCAATCGCGAGACCTTCGTGCGGGCTCCGGGTGGAGAGCAGAGCCGGGCTTCATGTTCAACTCAATTCTTCGCCGTGTAGGGGTACGCATCTAGGGTTCCTTATAAAGGGCTCCTTTAAAGGGGATCTATAGGGGTTCTATTATAAGATGGGATTTATAGGGTCTACTTAAAGGATCATGGACTTAGTAACTAGGGTTATAATTGGGGAAACTATTCTTATAACCCCACTTAAGGTACTTATAACCTTACTTACTTAGTCCCATGATCCTTCAAGTAAGTGTTAAGGTTCTTGAGTTTGGGGCTCACTCACCGATTCAGGGTTTGGCGCTCAGGGGTCTACGGATTTGGAAGGTTCGGACTTTGAGGCTAGAGGCTCGAAGGGTTTGGGGCAACTGTTTAAGGTTTATACATCCGGGCAGCTAAAAGGCCTTCGACCTAGCACCTTAAACCGTTACTCCTTTAATTTTAACATGTGTGCCGTCCGCCCACAGCATTCCGCATCGTCGAGGCGTGAGCCACATTCAGGATAAAACACAGAGCCCTTTTAACATCCCATGAGCCTTGCAACTGAACTCGCGCGAACCCCACTTTGCCATTCAAACTCCCATTCTGCACAGCCTCAGGCGGCAGGCGGAGTCCTTGCAGGAGTTTGGGCTCTTATCCTATCGTATAGGGACTTTAGTACCCCAAAAAGTTGAAGGCAGCCTGCTCTACTACTAGGTTATGATCAAGCGTTTGGGGAAGAGTTGGGGTTTGGGGTTTTAGGCTTGAGGGTCTCGCAAGCGAGTTAAAGTCTAAGGTTCGACGATGGAAAAGACCAAGGGCTCTGGGGCCTCAGGCCCTGCGTACTTTTCGGTCTAGGCTTCAGGGGTTTCAGGTATACAAGGAGCCTCGGGGAAAAAATGAGGTTGTTGCAGGGGTTCAGGTCTGCGGTGTTGAACGTGAAGGTCTTAGGTTCTGGGCTCGGGGTTGTGGACAACCGTTGATAGATGTCGTTGATTGGCGATGCTGCAGGCTGTAGGGTGGCCATATCCCCTAAACCCAAAATCGCACGGTCTCGTCGCCGAAATATCACGAGTCCTTGTGCCTTGTAAGGTCAAACCTTACAAATCCTATAAACCTAGGCCCTGCACTTAGCAACAAGGCGCCCAGAAACCTCAAGACCCCTCCGAAAGCCCGGTAACTAAAATGCCCAACACGACATAAGAAATTATGAAACACCTGCCCCCGCGCATCACGCCCTGACCGTGTGCAATTCCCACAATACCCCATGCTCACTGCAGCCCTACACCCTAACTGGCAAGAAGTTGCAGGCCTCCCAGGGCGGAGTCCGTGGCGACGAGGATGCGCTTGCCGTCAAGGCAAAAGTCCCTCTTCGCCCGTTCCTGCGCAACAGGGTTTAGATTTTTGGAGGTAGGGTTTTAGGGTTTAGGGTTAAGGGGTTTAAGGGTTTGGGGTTTAGGGGTTTAGTGTTCAGCGTTCCCAAACTAACTACAGGGGTTGCTGTGGGGGTTACTATAAGGATGATAAGGGTTTGGAGTTACGCGCAGGGTGTAGTTGTCTTCGCGATGATTTTGCAGGGCTTTTTTGGATTCAACAAGTTTGGTAAGGGTGATGAGTCGATTTTACAAGGTTTTACAGGTTCTGTGCAGATTTATAAGGGCTTTGTAAGACTGTATAACGTGTTTCTACGGTCTGTTGGGTTTTGAGATAGTTGGGTGTGGAAATGCCAAATATGTTCCCTAGCACGAGAACCCGAATTCGCATGTCAGCTCATTTGCTAGATGGGGGCGAAAATGGCGCGGGTCTGTGGGATCGGGTCGGGTCCTAGAGGAGCTACGACAGTTTAGGATTTAGGGCTTACGCGTCTCCAAAATGCCTTTTTTTCACACGTGTGTGATGTGCAATCTGGCTCTTCAGAGAGTAGTTTGGCCTTCCGGGACATCAGAAGCCTGGACGTTCGAAGGGTTGGGGCTTGGTAGGTTGGCGCCGGATCCCCGACCCAAACCGAAACCCCGCAGCATGTCTAATCCCTATGAAGTTCTTGAAAAACCACCCTGATGACACGCACAAAAACCGAATCACCCGGATGACACCCTGCAAAAACCCGCGTCACCCGGATGACACCCTACAAAACCGCATCAAACCGCCTCAACCGAAAACCTGGACCAGAAACCGCAAGTCGTAACTTCTCTAAACCCAAGACCAGAACAAAACCCTAGAAGCCTTAACCCGAAACTGCATAACACTCAAGCCGAAGGCCTCAAGCTTCAAGCGCAACCCGAAACCCAGCAAGCCTTAAGCCGAACCTCCTGAATCTGAAATCTATCAAAACTTAAAGCCTTAAGCCCTCAATTCGAAACCTATAACACTTACAGCAAGCCCCAGAAGCCTTAAGCCCTAAACCAGCCCTAAACCTCAAGCCACAACCCCAAATGGTAAGCCAATGTCCTGCTGGCCAACCTCGACGAGCTTGATGCAGGCCTTACCAGGCAGGTTGAGGGGGTTTGGTGTGTTGCGCTTTGGGTGAAGGCTAAAGGCCTTGAGGACCCTAGAGCTTTTCAAGAGCTTACATTTGGTTTTGCATCGTTCCCAGACGCTGTACGCGATTTGCAGGTCCATGTTTCATGTAGGGCTCATGGCAACTGGTTCTGTCAACTTGAGTGTCTCTAAGCTTTGTAAGACGTACACACCCTTCGCAATTCATGATGTGGTTTGGTAACTCTGAAAAAAGAACCCCGAAGCTTAAAGTTTGAACCTTCGGACCCTGAACCTAAACCCATAACCCGATCTCGCTCTGGCCCTATATGATGTTGTCTGTTTCTTTCATTCTCCGTCTGTATATGCATATATATATATATATGTGTATACATGCATGTGTGCGTGTGTTTATTTAGCTCTCTCTCTCAGTCTCCCTCCCTCCCTCTAAAGCAAAGGGGCCTAAACACACACACACACACACACACACACACACACACACACACACGCACACACACACACACACACATATGTAGCCATGCGAAAGCCGTACCCAAAAACTGCTCACAAAACCTCCTGACAGCAACCGGGCACCTTGCAGTAACCCGACTATGAGTTCCAGAGAAGCTCTGTGAGAACCCTACTTGGAGGTTCATGGGTAGTTGCAAATGGGGTTACAAGGGTAGCCATCATTATAGCCCATATTAGGGGACTTGCAACCCCACTTATAACTACCGATGAACATTCAAGTATGAGAACCCTATTACCCTACAAGCAAGCAAGAATACTGAAATCTCAACCCTCCTGTAGGCGCTTTTATAAACAACCAGAACAGGGTTTTGGCGTATACCATACAAAAATCTCAAAGAATCCCAAATAATAGTACCCTTAAAGGAAGCCTGAACCCGAAACCCTACAGAACCCTTGAAGGAACCCTAAACCCGAAACCCTGTAGAACCCTTAAGTGAACCCTACGGAAACCCCTACAGAACCCTTTAAAGTAATAGAACCCCTATAGATCCCTTAAAGAAGCCCTTTAAGGAACCCTAGTTACTATAGATGCTTTAAGTACGGAAACTTTAAGTAACCCTAAATCCTATAGAACCCTTCTACAAAAGAACCCTAAACTAAACCCGAAACCCTTTAGAACCCTTAAAGGAAGCCTACGGAAACAACCCGGGACCGAGGTCTTCGCCAGCTGCCGATCCGCCAGGGCGGCCGCGGCTTTCTGCACGCCCTCGGCGCTTTCGCAGAGGGCCAGCCTCGGTTTTGGGGTGCCAGGGTTCCTTTAAGGGGTTTAGGGTTTGGGGGGTTTAGGGGGTTTAGGGGGTTTAGGGGGTTTAGGGGGTTTAGGGGGTTTAGGGGGTTTAGGGGGTTTAGGGTTTAGGGGGTTTAGGGGGTTTAGGGGGTTTAGGGAGTTTAGGGGGTTTAGGGGGTTTAGGGGGTTTAGGGGGTTTAGGGGGTTTAGGGTTTAGGGGGTTTAGGGGGTTTAGGGGGTTTAGGGTTTAGGGGGTTTAGGGGGTTTTGGGGTTTAGGGGTTTTGGGGTTACGGTTTTGGTTTTAGGGTTTTAGGGTTTTAGGGTTTGGGGTTTAGGGTTTTAGGGTTTAGGGTTTAGGGCTTGTTCAAGATTGTCTCCTTGAGGCATCTTGCCGTTTCAAAGCTTTTCTATCGGGTCTTCAGGAGCTGAAGAGGGTGCCGAAGGATGTCATACCTGGAGGTTCATGTGCAATTATAAGTTTCAAGTGGTGTTATAAGTCTCCTAATACGGGTTATACATTATGGCTACCCTACTTATAACTCCACTTAGAACTACCCATGAACCTCCAAGTAGGCCCTAAACCTTATAGATCCCGTTTAAGGGACCCTTAAAGGAGCCCTAAAAGCTACCCATGAACCTCCAAGTAGGGCTTCTGTCGAATGGAAGCTTCGGGTGCTTCGAGACTTTCGAGCTCAGGCCCGGAGTGTTTGGCTAAGCCATCCTACACACCTAAACCCCGCAACAAGCCGTAAACCCTAAACCTTAAGCCTCGCTTGGCGGTGAAGTTGAGGGATTAGGTTGTGCAATTTTCGATTTTGAGCTCCAGGGAGCCAATAGTCAGGTGCTTGGGCACATGGCTTTCGGACATCCCAAACCCTAAACCCTAGACCCCAGCACACCTAAACCATAAACCCGAAACCCTAAAAGGTAACCCTGTTCCCTAAACCCAACTCCCTAAACCCCGTTCCCAGAAGAGGGCTGCAGAAACCAGCCACCCCTGGGCTCCACACGCCATGCCTTAACCCCCTAAACCCCGAAACCCCAAAACCCTCATCCTCAAACCCCTGAAGCCCGAAACCCCCAAACCGTAACCCCTCAACCCCGAAACCCCAAAACCCTAACCCCGAAACCCCTCAGAAAGAAACCCTACTGTAAACATTACAGAGTTAACCCCCTACTGTATGCATTACAGAATTAACCCCCTGCTGTAAACATGACAGAATTAACCCCCCCCCCCCCCTGCACCCTACACAGACAAAACTCCGGCCCTCTAATTGCATCCAAGTCTCGTGAGGGACCTGATGCTCAAGCCTTTCTTCTCGGATTCTTGCGCTTCCCTGGCGTGCTTTGGGGCTCAAGGGGTTTAGGGTTCCTCAAAGGGCCATAAAGGGATCTATAGGGGATCTGTAGGAATTTAAAGGGTACTTAAGGGCTCCAGTAAGGGATCTACAGGGTTCAGGGCTTAGGGTGTAGGGATTAGGGTTTAGGGGTTTAGGGGTTTAGGGTTTAGGGTTTAGGGATTGGAGGCTTAGTGCTTGGAGATTCAGGGTATTTTTGGTTGAGGTCTGTGCTTTTCCACGTGATTTAAAAATATAGTTGGACTGTAGCAGCTTTGTTTTTCAAATCAGCTCCTGCTTGGGGGTAATGGTTAGGATTGTGCTTGGAGGTTCATGGGTAGATATAAGTGGAGTTATAAGTCCCCCAATATGGGCTATAATTATGGTTACCTACCGGAAAACCCCACATATAACTACCCATGAACCTCCAAGTAAGCCCTAAGCCCTATACCCTTATAGAATCCCTATAGACCCCTTTTAAGGGACCCTTACAGAAACCCTTCTAACTACCCATGGAGGACTCGGATCTTCGGGTTTGAGGCTTGGGTCAATCCCGAACCCTAACGCTTGAACCTTGGGTCACACAAAACCCTACTTGTCTAAGTACCTTAAGTGGGGTTGCATATAAGTATAGTGTGTAGTTACCCTAATTATAACCCTGGGTACTAAGTGCCATGATCCTTCAAGTACTTGTCGGGTATCATGGGGAACTAAAGGTTAACCTTTTTGGGGTATACAGGGCTTATGTAAGGACTATACTACCCTAAAACGGTGAAAGGTTACCAACTCTACTGCTAGGAAACCAAGATCTTCCAAACGTGCAAAGCCTGAACATCAGCGGTTTAGGGCTTAGGGTTCAGGCACCCCATAGCTAAACCGAGCCGCCTCATCAGCTGGAGGAGCCTGAGTTGAAGCAAGTCAGCCGACCAGCATGCTATTCTTAAATGCGCAGAAGCCCTAAACCTGAAACCCTTAAACCCTATATACCGTCTTAGTGATTTAGGGCGTTGACGTGTTTGGGTCGAGGGTGTTGTACCGCAAGGTTTTGGAGCATGCGTCTTTATCGTTGATCTGAAGGTTCGGGCGCACGTTCGGGCGTCGCGAGCCTTGAGGTTTGAGGGGCTTTCGGAGTGTACAGGTTCAGGGTTCACGATTCTGAGGGTTCCCCAGCATTTAGGGTGTCATATAGGGGCCTGAATGATTAGAAGAGGGTTTTCCGGCATGTGATACTAGGGCTGTAGGACGACACTCTAAGACTAATGTTACAAATTCTGCAGGTCGCTATATGAAGGGCTCGAAGGTTTTGCCACCAGGTGGTCTTGATGATTCGAAGAGGGTTCGGGCGTAGCAATGTATAACTACTCATCTAGGGTTCAGGAGTTCGGGTGAGTTTAAAGTCCTGGCACCGACTGAAGCTGCATATGGTAACTCCCAATACTGAGTATTTCTGCATGTCGCAGTAGCTAGATGACTACCACGATGATGATTCTGTTCAGACCAAGCAAGGTTCTCGGATAAATGAGCGACAGCAACATCCCCTCGTAGTCCATATAGAATCATACTGTAATACGGGCACGAAACCTTTCAAACTCTTGCCAAGTGCTCCAAGCAGCCGTGGAATCCGGTCGGAAACGGAGCACACCTTCGCACACACCCCAAACATCCCTAATGCTTCTGGTCCCAAACCTTAGAAACTTGCCTAGTTGTTGAATGACCTGGCCGCGCCGACAGTGCATTACCTTCCATGTGTGGGTGCAGTATGGTTGCCCAGGGAGGAGATGTGTTAACTTTAACTTAGTGGCTGAGTTCATAAGCCCCAAAAAGTGGACACTTTTAGTTTTATAGTGGGTCATATTCTCCCAAAAAGTGTAAAGTGTATCCACTCAGCTACTAAGTTAACAGTTCACGACTGCCCCCCGCAAACCGGCCAAAGGGGCCCACTCCGCTACTAAGCTTACCTACAGTAGAAGCCAGAAAGTTGGAATATCATTATCGTAACCCCTTTATGGTAAATTATAAGGTATCCTACCCTGAAACCATATTCCAACTTTCTGGAGTTCCCTTTAGTGCGAAAGATCAGTTTGTGGGCTTGGTCGAAGCGGCACAAGCTCAGAGGGCAAGCTGAAGTACGGAATAGTAACTACCGTCAAGTATCTTAGTTGTAGGAAAAAGCAAGGGAGCTATGGCATATCTCCTCAAGGCCTGGCATTGATGACGAACTGTTCGACGGCTTAGAGAGAAGAACTGAGACCGTCTTGGAAGGGAGCATCAGACGCCATACTACAAAAGCCAGTCTTGAACCCCTAACCCAAAAAACAGCCTGGGATTCGGGTGTTGGGCTCCGACATGATTTTCAGGTTGGAGTGGGATTGATTAAAGGCAGTAGGCGGTTAGGCTCACGGTCACCCAAACCCTCAAGCCCTTACCTTGAACCCTTAGGCTCAGCCTCTAGGGCTTAGCATTTGAGGACTTTATAGGTAGAAAACCAGAAGGTGCGGGGTCAGGTGCTTTTGGTGAGAAGAAAAAACTTGGTGCGCGGAAAGGTCTATGTCCTTTAAGAACTGGGGTGCGGGGTTCAGGGTCTAGGGTTGAAGGGTGTGTGGTTTCGGATTGAAGGTTTCGGTTACGGGTGAACCCGAAGCCCTAAACCTAAACCCCCGAAACCCCCCCAAACCCCCTAAACCCCCGCTAAACCCTCTAAACACCCCCACCTTTAGAGAACCCTTATAGATACCGTATAGAACCCGTATTAAAACCTTACAGAACCTTTACAGAACCCTTATAAAACCCCTAAACCAACCCTCAACCCTACAGAACCCTTAAAAGAACCCTTATAAACCCACTTATAGCTACCCATGAGCCTCCAAGTAACCCTTATAGAACCCTTGTAGAACCTTTACAGAACCTTTATAGAACCCTTACAGAACCTTTTTGTTGTTCCATTGCAGAACCTTTACAGAACCCTTACAGAACCTTTATAGAACCTTTATAGAACCTTTGCAGAACCTTTGTAGAACCTACCCTTGTAGAACCCGTGTAGTGAAACCCCAGGGAGCTTGGAGGATCATGGGACTTAGTAAGTAAGGTTATAAGTGCTTTAACTGGGGTTATAAGTATAGTTACCCTAATTATAGCCCTAGTTACTAAGTCCCATGATCCTTTAAGTAGATCCTATAAAACCCATCTTATAATAGAACCCTATAGATCCCTTTAAAAGGGGCCCTTTAAGGAACCCTAGATATGTAGGGCCTTTATCCTCACGGGCACCCCCAAGGAGGCCTCAACGGTTTGAGCCACAGCCGGGCAGATCGCTGCCGGCTCCTCGAAGCGAGGCTTCAGGGGGGCGGTTTAGGGTTTAGGGTTTAGGGTTGAGGGTTTAGGGTTTAGGGTTTAGGGGGCGTCCTTTTTCAAGGGTACTCTAAGGGCCCCTTTCAGGGATCTATAGGGGGCCTTTAAAAAGGGTTCAGGGGCCTGATTAAAAGGTTTACTTTAGGGCTTGAGGTTTTAGGGTTGAGAGTTTTAGGGTTTGAGGGTTTAGGGTTTAGGGGGTGGGGCAAATGGCTTCACTTGGTTTTAAGGATTAGCTTGAGTGATTTTAGGGCTTCTTTGACAATTGAGGGTTCCTATAAAGGGTATATACTATGCGGGCTCTTGAGGGTGCGGCATACTTGGAGGTTCAGGGAGCTTAGCACTTATACCTCTACGTACCAAGTCCCATGAACCTCCAGGTCTGGCTTTGTAGTCTTTGGGGTTTTTGCGTTTTGTTAGGGGTTCCTACAAAGGGTACTATACAGGTTCTTAAACGGGCTCCGACCAGAGGTTATGGCCTTACAGGTTTAGGGGTTCAGAGTCTTGTAGGGTTTACGGCTTTTGCTTTTCCCGGGCTTTTTAGCTTGCTTGGTTGGACGGGTTCGCAAAGGGTTCCTATACTGGTTTCTATAGGGGTTGTAAGGGCTTTCTGACGTTTAGGATTGGTTTTAGGAGCCGGCTCCTGCTCAGCCAGCACGGCCAAGTTGCTGGGCCGTAGCGCCTCCAACGTCCCGCTTGAGCTTGGAAGGATCGTCAGGGCTTCGGGGTTTAGGGGTTTAGAGCTTAGGGGTTTAGGGGTATGCGGGTTTAGGGGTTTGGGGGTGGGTTTAGCGTTTTAGGGGTTTACGGGTCTAGGGGTTTAGGGGTTTAGGGTTTAAGGGTTTAGGGGTTTGGGGTTTGGGGTTTAGGGTTTTGGGGTTTAGGCGTTTACGGGTTTAGGGGTTGCGGCCTTAGCTTTTATGGGTTGGAGGGTCTGGGATCTAATTCGGGGTCCACGGTGCAGGTTAGGTTAGGGCTAGGGTGGTGGGATTTGTTGGGGATTGCAACTGCATACTCTGGCAGCAATGACTCGATTCAATCAGACTGTACACCTACTGTACGCCCCCAGCCATACACATTGTGTGAGACTATACTATCTGCACAGGCAGAGCAGGTGTGGCCGTCTGTAATACAAAAGGACAAGTTGAACCATTAATCACATGAAGTGTAACCCACTGGGCACACGGTATATACATGTGCATATATATATATATAGGTGTATACATATATATATATATATACACATATATACGCACCTTTACACTTCTTTATTTGTATGTCCCTTCATCTACTTACGCGTAGACTTACATGTTTACTCATTAGTTCCTTTGCTTATGTTAATACGTAGGTATCCACCTTTGCATTCCAAATGCGCCAACCCTCTGCCCATTCAGGCAAGACTTCGGCATACACACGAAAACCTGGGTACCGCAAGGGAGGGTAGCATATATAAATGTACACATATACATACACACATATGCACACATATGCATTTTTGTGCATGTGTGTGTATGTGAGTATGTGTGTATGTGTGTATGTGTGTATGTGTGTATGTGTGTGTACACACACACGCATACACTGTGCATACATATTCGTTTACACATGTGTATATATATATATATATGTGTGTGTGTATGCATAAAAACGCACACATATGCATCAATATTGTGCCCCGCGACATGCACCCTTGGCTCTTGCAGCCTCAGGTGAGGGTTCAGCCCCTGACCTTAAACCCTGGACCCCCAAAACCACAAAACCTGGAAGCCAAAACCCTGCTGTGACTTGCTAAGAACGGAGCCTTGACCCCATAACCCTAACCCCTAAACCCTAAACCATAAACCATAAACCCGACACCCCAAAACCCTGAACCCTGAACCCTTTAACTACCAAAAACCTCGTAAGCCCTAAACCCGAAACCCGAAACCCTAAACCCTGAACCCTTTAACTACCAAATCTCGGAAACCCTAAACCCTAAACCTATCGGCTCTGAAATCCGTCAACTGCTAGTCCTAATATAGGGGACTTAATACTTAGAATAGGGTTTCGGGGCACGTCATAGGTTCATATACTTTAATTGTAGCAAGGAACCTACAAAAACAGTTTAGGCAATTATTAAGGACCCTGTATCAGACTCCCTGAGAGGGCCTTTTCCTCGCCATTATCCAGCCGCACATGCCAGCGCTCACCTCGCGGCGCCAAGCCTTGTCTTCGTAGGGCTTACAGAAGTTTTGACGGGGTGCGGGAAGGGCTATCCGAGGTTGAATATTAACTTTATTGGAATCTTGCGTTTCATAAAGATGTTCAACCGGATGCTTATGCAAGCATTCTGCTGAGATCCCTCAGGATTTGGTAGCCAAACAGGAGGTTATGCTTTTGGGATTAGGGTCCCGGGTTTCAAGTTGAGAGTTCGACTAAGTGGTCGTCAGGTCGCGCTATTCAAAACAAGGTTATTGTCCAACACGGTTTGGTTGACATCTACAAATCCGTTATCCCAACTGAGCAGTCTCGTATGAAACGCTGCACTCCCCGAAACTCCCCGAACCCTAGACCCTCAACCAGCCTAATTAAACCCTGAAACCCCCAGGACCCAATTGAGTTTACGCGTAATTATTGGCAGAAGCTGAGGGGGTGTTTCGACATGTCTTGCGATGGGCTTCCACTGAGGTGTCTGCCAACGCGAAGTGAGTTCTAAAGTATGCCGCTGGAATTTGCGACTGAAGAAGGTGCAAGGCAGAAGGAGCAGAATGTCAATCTCGCAAGAGTAGTCATCACGTCAACATCAGTCGTGACCCGTACTGTTCTTCAATGTACAGACTAGAAGAGTTCTGTCGAACCTTAGTAACAACATGTTCAAAAATCAAACACATCCCGCTTGAACGAGAGATCCAGAACCCAAGAACGAGCGTCGCCGTTAAAACTCTTGTCGTTAGCACTGTGCTCCGATCAGTGATGATACCGTCGACTGGACGATGTGCTGCCCCTGCCCCTGCTCTGCCCTGCCAGCCACCCTTCCCGAAAAATAGAAAACCCTCTGAGGCCGAATCCTTTCAACCCCAAGCCCTAAACCCTCTATAGGGTTTAGGGCATACAGTAGGGGTTTAAGGGTTTGGGGCTTTAGGGTTTAGGGTCTAGGGCTTAGGGGACTTCTGGGCTTCAAAGGAACAAGTTCGAGACCAGCCCTTGAAACTTCACCCCCGCAAGGAGCCGAACGCCGACCGCAGTCCACATCAAACACAGTATGACAGTGTATAAGATCACTGCTCAATACTATATCTAATATATATATATATATATATATATATATGTATATATGCATATATATATATATGTGTGTACATAACAGTGTCTATGTACATGTACATGTACATGTACATGTATATGTATATGCATATGTAAATGTATATGTATACGTATACGTATATGTATATGCATATGTATATGTATATGTATATGTATATGTATATGCATATGCATATGCATATGTATATGTATATGTATATGTCTATGTGTGTATATATATATATATATATATATATATGTATTTATGTGTATATCTATGTGTATATGCATACACATACAAAGCAGTTTAATTGAAAAACCTGAACAGAAGAAACACGACGCTGCACGCGGCCAGGAGGCAGACTGCCTGCTTGACAAGCATGTTTCAAAGGGGCAAAGGAGGGACCCTTAATGGGGACCCCTACCCTATAATGGGCTATATAATGGGTATATAATAGCTATATTAAGGGTATATACCTAGGGGTCCTTACCTTTTACCCTTGGAATGTTAAGTCATAGGGACCCGTAACGGGTGGTAGGAGGAGGGGGGGTAGGGTTTGGGGTTAGGGTTGAGGGTACTATGCTTCCTGAAAGAGGCCTTATTAGACCCTTGTCAAGTCCTTATTACCTGCCGCTTAACCCCCCGAACCAAGAGTCCTTATGATTAAGGGGCACTCAAGTGTGAAGATTTGGTAAAACAGATCACCAAATGGCCCCAACTGAGTGTGCACCATCACGTACCACTAAGCCCTTGTCTACTGAGTCTAGGGTTTAGGGTTTAGGGTTTAGGGTTTAGGGTTTAGGGACTGCTTTCGTCCCTTTGGGTTTCACGGTTGATGGCTTTTTGTCTTTGCACCTTTCCGGCGTTTGCGAACTGAGAAGAAAGCGGACTTCGGCTTTAGGGTTCAGCGTTCAGGGCGTAAGGTTCCGGGTTCAGGGTATTTTTTTTTAAGTGCAATGACTCTTTCTGCTCCGCGCGACGGTTCAGGTTTTTTTTTACGGTTCCTGGTTTAGAGTTCAGGGTTTTGGGTTAGGTGTTTAATCACAGCTCATCGGGACCGACCTCCAACTCCCTATCCAATAAACTTTCAACAAACCCCAAAAACCCTGTCTTCCTGGAATCTCGGGTCCGACCTTCAAATTCCTAAACAATAAAGCCTAAAAGCCCTCTCTTCCTGGAGAAAACGCCCCGGACTGCCGAACCCCTACACCCAAGACCTCCCCACATCCTCGGAACCTCCATCAGACCCCTTAAACGAGCCATGGATGCCCGTCCCGGTGTCCCGCGAGGGTTGGCGGGAAGCAGCCGGCTCGACGACTCTTCCACTTGGCCACGAAGGGTGTTGGCAGTTTAACGCATCTTCTTCCAACGCCTCTCAGCATCCTCGTGTTGGCAAGTTGACTTAGTACGCCCGGCAAGCCAGGTTGTAAGCTGTGTAAGCTAACCCTCCGGTGGGTTTTGTGTCGTCTATGCTCGTGTGCAAGATAGCAAGTACGGTAGGCTACCCCTAAAGCCCCAAACTCGCAACCCTACAAACCACCAACCTCCCTACTAACCAAAGGTAAGACTACCCCTATAGATCCCATTATAAGGAACCCCTATAGATCCCTTTAAGGAGCCCTACTGATCCCTTTAATAAGCAACCGAAGCCTCGGCCCCCTCCCTTGAAAACCTGAAAGGCCCTTGCACGGCCTCACGGCCATTGAGCACCGCCGACTTCAATCCGAAGAGGCTTACTAGCCTTGCTTCGGAGCAAGGTCTTTAAGGCTTCTAGGACTGTGGGGTCCCATTCTTTTTAGGGCTCCTTAAAAGGGTCCCTTAAAGGGATCTATAGGGTGGTTTTTAGGGCTCCTTAAGAGGGTCCCTTAAAGGGATCTATACTTGGAGAGTCATGGGACTTAGTAAGTAAGGTTGTAAGTACCTTGCTTGGGGTTCTAAGTATAGTAACCCTAACTATAACCCTAGTTACGAAGTCCCATGATCCTTTAAGTAGGGCTTTGGGGTCACGTGGAGTTACTATGAGGCTACTACAAGGATTACTTCTACGAGTTACCGCAACGGCTTTCAGGGCTCCAGGAGCTTTGAGGCCGTAGGGTCTCTACCATCATAGGGACCCTTAACGGGGTAGGGGGGCCGTGATTCCTGCAATAAAGACTTCACAAGACCCAGTTAAGCAAGTATAGTCCCCTACCCCCCTCCCCCTGAGTCACCCCCCCTACCCCCCGTAAGGGCCCCTATGATACCAGGGTTACTCATACGAGTAAGTATCAGGGCTTATCCTGTGGGGAGCTGTAGGCTTCGAGGGTTCTAGGGGAAGGGCCTTACCGCTTTAGGTTGCCATGAACCCCTTTCTGTGGCTATGGCTCAGGGTTTGGAGGTTTCTGAGGTTTTGGGATATGGGGCTCTGCACACTTTGGGTCCACGGCCATCAGGGACAGAATGTCTGCCGGGCGCACACGATTTTGTACGGGCTTTTTAGAGCGGCGTTGACAAGGGGCACCATCTGCATGGGTTTTCACAAGGGGGTTAAAGGTCTTAGGTGGTTAGAACTTTGTGGTTTTACGCTGGGGGCGTCTCTTCTCCTGCAGACTCTACAGGGTCAGGACCCCGCCCCATTGCAGGGCTTCGGCAGTGAAGCCTAACAGCAAGGCCCGGGTATATAAGATAATGAAAGAAATACACAGATGAGACGTTAGACTCCTGTACTGTTCGAAGTTTCGGGGTTTGGGCTTCTGGAATTTGGGGTTCAAAGGGTTGGCGTTCATGAAACCCTGTTACCCCTCAAAAACCTCATAGACAGCCTCATAAGACCTTTCTACAAACCTGCACAAAGCCCAAACCTGCAAAGCCCCCTCAACCAAGAAGACTAAGCCTGGCTGTTCCCAGCCAAGGAACAAGCCCTGCTTCAAAGAGACCTGCTGCATACTTGGGGCCTTACTTGGAGGATCGGGGGACTTCGTAAGTGGCTTATAAGTAGCTTCTGTTGGGGGTATTACAAGCAAGTATGTGGCTCTGGCTAGCTTTCTTAGAGCCCTGCCTAGTAGGTCCACTGACCATACTTGTAAGTAAGGTTACTGTACAAGGGAGCATCATTTGAACCCTTTGACTACGATCTAGGGAGTTTCAAAACAAGCATAGATTGGAGGAGCTTTCGAAGATGATGTTTAATAGTCATTCAGGCCCCAAATTTACAAGTAGTTGAGTGTAGTTGTGAGACTTTAAGCGGCAGCAGGGCGCAGAGCTCCGAAAGAGCTAGGGTATGTTAATTTTGAGATATGGAGTTCGGGAATTTGGGGATAAGGGGCTGGTTGGGTCAGAGAGGTTTCAGGCTCTCGGCCTGTTCTGCAGGCCGCTCGTGCTCTGGCTTTCTAGATTCGGCCGTTGGATTGTCAGGGCTTGGGGGTTTTAAGGTTCAAGGCTTCCGGTGAATTCGGGGTTCCGACACGTATCAAGGCTTGAACGATCTCCTACGACTGTACTAACAAGATCCCTATGCTACCCTGCAACCAACCCAAAATGACGAGCAAATCATTTCAAACCCTCCCAAATGAGCTACTAAAGCCATGCCACTTCCACAAAGCCCCAAACCCTAAACCAGGGCTGTTACAGATTTCCGGCCCGTTTGGCTTTCAAGCTTCAACGGAGACCCAATTTAATGCACTAGTGGTCTTGGCAGGACCAGCAGTGTAGGGCTTAGGGCTTACGGTGAACTCTTGTTGAAAGCGCAAAATCTTGAAGAGAAAAGATGGCACTCACGATGATGATCAAAGTCACCGGCCCTCATGCTGCTCCCATGCAATCGCAACCACCGCTGAACCCCAACACTCGAGATACAGTCAAGTCCTCAAACCCAACAACAAAAAGCACAGACCACATACCTAAGCCTAAACTCCTACACCACTCCATTCCCCGCTCTCCCCCTTCCCCTACTTGATACAAAAACACCCTAAACCCTAAACCCTAAACAGAACCCGCCTCCAGGTTCTCTGCCTTCAGAAGCACCTCGCCGTGGTTCTCCACAGCGACCTGAAGGGGAGAGCTTGGGGGCAAGAGGAGCACGCGTTTGCTTAGGGGCCTCAACGCTTCAGGGTTTAAAAAGTTGGTTTCGAGTTCTAGGGCCTACGGCTTTAGGAAGATTTCTGGTCAATTTTTGTGGTGGGTTTTTGCATTTTCAGGACGTACTAGTGGGTGTAAGGCAGTGTAAGAGCTTGCGAACTTTCTTCTGAAGTGGTCGGCCTCATGGTAACTTACAATTTCAGGATCACGCAGTCAGTCAGGCCCAGACAATATTCAGTCGCATTAAATGTCCGGCTCATTAAGGTGACAGTTTTTGCATGTGCGCTATATCTGACGTGTCTCGGAGGTTTAGGATTGAGGAAAGTACTTAAAGGATCATGGGGCTTAGTGACTAGGGTTACAATCAGGGTAACTATACCTATAACCTATAACCCCATTTGAGGTACTTATAACCTTACTAAGTCTCCCCTCTAAGGGTACTTTATAGGAATCCCCATTAAGGGACCTACTTTTTGTCCCATTTTTGTCCCATGATCCTGCAGGTAGGGCTGCAGGGTTTTACAGGGGATCCCGAAGGTCCGACATTTCAGCAGCGAGCACTGAACTGATGCGGGTTTGGGGTTTAGGGGTTTAGGGGTTAAGGTAAATATTTGGGAGGGAGGAGGCCTTGAGCAGCAGCTAAAGATGTTACTGAATTTCAGGGTCTCCAGTATTTTCTATGTTCATTCAATTCTTCCTGTGTGAGGCCGGGATCTTGTATATGAAGTGCCCAAAACTTGCAGGGACTTGAATGCGCGCATGGCAAGCCGCAGAAGAAGCATGCCAAGCGGCCAGCCAGCGAAGCTTGTCGGAGTTCCAGGCCCTGCAAGCCAGCAGGTTTAGGGTTTAGGGCTCAGGATTTAGTGGTTTAGGGTTCGGGGCTCAGGATTTAGGATTTTAGTGTTCGGGGTTTAGGGTCAGGGTTTAGGGTCTAGGGGGCAACGACAATTACCATCAGAATCGCAGCATGAGTATCCTCAAATAGTGGCCATCACATGCATCATCACCACCGGATCCGTCCTATGCTTAGTCAGTCACCACAAGCAAGACAGCTCAGATTAAATAAACTCGATATCTATCGTACTCCGAAACCCACCCTAACAGCAAAGCGCCTCCTATAGACGGTCCGGTGCATCGAGGTTCAGGGATTGCAAGTAAGCTTTTCTGGAGACTGTCGTAAACATCCTTTATGTACAGCCCTACGCAACCACCGTTCGGCATATCCCAAAACCAAATCCTGCTCATTAAGCCTCTACACCCTGCTGAAAACCGACAAAACACTTATTTAATAGAAACAGGTCGCATCTATAAAAGCCCTATGAGGTTTTGGGTTACGGTATGCTAGCTACAGAAGGAGCCCCAGCGATTCATGTGGGTACTGCAGGGCCCCTAATAGTTAGAATAGGGTTACTTGTAACAAGGAACCCCTGTGTTGGTAATTATTTAGGCTCCTATAGTAGTTCGTAGGCTTCTCTATTAGGGCGGGCTGCTGTAAGTTGGTGCCCACATCATCCCCCGAGCCACCTGCAGATGCCCAGCTTGCCATTGAGCTCCTTGAGAGACAGATTTAGCCCTTGGGGCTCGTAGGATTCATAGTTAAACTGATGTGAAGTCTTGGCTGACTTCTGAACCCCTCCTAAAAGTTGAACTTTTAGCCTCCTTGTTATGGTTTAAACAGAAACCCCACAAGTTAAAGTCCTAAGAGCCAACCAGAAGAACGCCAAGAAGTTTGTGGTTCTTATTTCAGGCACTTGTTTGTTCGTGATTGTTTTGTTGGCGTCTCCGATTGATTGCATACATTAAAATCAAAGCACTTGAAACTGGCTTGGACACTCCAAAACCCCCTAAGTTAAGGATGTAATACCTCAAAACATACTGGCAAACTGTGTACATCCTCAATCAAGGGGAGTTTCAGGCTCGGGGAAAGCTCTTACACTACGAACAGCAATTAGGGACCCTGTCGCATCCAGCCAGATCGCAAGGCTGGAAAAGAAAGCGCACAAAGAACCCAAAACAGAACATGAAACACTTTACACAACGCTTCTAAAGCCCGGGTGAAACCCTTCCCAAACCCTATGAACCTTATTAAGCCATTGAAATTTCAAATTCAAAGACACAGAATTTCTACAAGCACACAAAAACTCACCTTATGGTTCTTGTAAAGCCCTGCAAACTGAAGCCGTGTCCTGCGATCCTCGGAGCTCTCTCAGCCGGACAGGAACACCCGGGCGCAACAAGGCCTGTCGAAGTGCACGGACCCGCAAGGAGACTCACAGGATTGAGAACCCTAAACCCTAAACCCTAAACCCTAAACCCTAGGCTTGTAGCATGGGATTCGAAGGGTTTTTGAGTACAACCAACTGAAAGACCTTCCGAAGGCTCCACAAACAGCATCTTAAGACGGATGACACCATCTTAAAGACGGTAGAACCCTTAAAAATTCTAAACCCAGTCCTACTATGAGGGCCCAAGGCCTTCGATGCTCCTTATTGGGTTTAAGTATACCCATAAACATGTAAGATGTTACCCAACTATGACAAAGGTTCTTCTTTAAGGTGCAACCGCGTCGGATTTAGTGCTTCGAGGTTCAGGGAAAATCCTGCGGCTTACGCTTCAGGGAAGCACAAAACCATGAACACCCTTACCCTTGCACCCCCGAAGCGCTTTCCAAGCCTCCTCTGACTAAAGCCGTAAGACACTAAACCTCTAAAACACTCAAACCTTAAAACCCTAAAAAGCCTGTGTAAAGCCCCTTTGGGAACCCTGATAGAAACCTTATATAGATCCCTTGTAAATAGAACCCTGTCAAAAGCCCTGTAAAACAAACCTTTCAGGAACCCTTAAACAGAACTCAAAACCCTTATAATTTTCAATGAACCCTTAAACGAACCCTCAAAACGAACCCTTATATAAAGGGAACCTAGTACAGAAATTTATAGTACCCCTAAAGGACCCCTTACAAAGTACCCTATTGTAGAACTTATAGGTATCCTGAAGGAAGCGTAAAGGGACTGGAGCCTTCAGGGCCAAGTTCTCCGGCTTCAGGCGCTTCTCGGAATCCTGGAGAGAGGGGGGGTTTTTACATGTTTTGAGGGGGATTTTAGCTTTTAGGGTTCGGGGTGTAGGGTTTAGGGCGTAGGGTTTAGGGCTCTACGGTTTGGAGTTTAGGGTTTAGGCTTTAGGGCTTTAGGCTCTATAGGGTTTGGGGTTTAAAGCTTAGGGGTTGGGGTTTTAGCTTACGACAGTACTTACGAAGTCCCTTGATCCTTTCAAGAGGAAGGACTGCTATCTCAGAGAAGGGTTTTGGGGCTGAGAGCCACTGGAAGCCTTTAACACTCTGATAGCAGACAGGGCTGATAAGGGCTTTTGTGTACATTACTTGGGAGTTTTCCGGAGTAGTAGTGCCACCTGCTGACATGTTTGTCACATAAAGAGCTATCTGAACTAGCTGTGAGACCGTACTGAGATTGGCTCATCCTCTGTGGGCACAAAGGGAGAAGGAGTGGCATGTGTCGGGACAATCGAATTGCTTGGGGATGGAGCCCATACAGGAACACAGAATGAAGAGGCGACTGTGCTGGACCTCAGAGTTGGTGACCGGAAGGCAACAGCCGACAAGTCCTCTGGATCCCCACATCTGAGAAGTTTGAAAAATCCACCGAAATCCTTAGTGCAAGCACCCCGACATGAAGTACGCCTAGTTTGGGGAAGTCCCTCGAACTCTGTGGAGACTCTGTAAGAAGCCCCACTGTAAAGCGCCTCAGTTCAAGGTTGTCTCTCAACCCCGAAACCACATGTAGGAACCTGATTCAGAAATAGTGGGATTCATATAAGGAGCCCTGATAAAGGCCCAAGGTTTCTTAATCAGGTTCCTACAATAAACCCTACAAAACCCTGTTGAAAATTCTGGCCCTTTTTGTACCCTTAAAATACCATTTAAAGGAACCCTTACAGGACCCTAAGGTTCCTACATCACGACTGAAGGTTCCTAGTCAACCCCACAAAGTCCTGCAGACGAACGTGCCAGCGGCCAGCACCCTCCTTAGCTCAGAGATTCTGCCCACGACCCTTCTCGTTCATAGGGAGGGGGCGGGCACACCCACCCCCGCCCCCACCCTCCCCCCACCCCACCCCACCCCCCACCCCCCTAAAGGTCCCTATGACTCCTTGATCAAGAAGTACTTGGGAGTTACAAGGGTTTAGGGCTTTGTAACCTCAACGCCTGAACCTTAAAACATTAACCTCGGAATACCTCTGCCGTCACAGACGCATCCCAGCGCATCAGTGTCGCCAGCTGTCCGTTCCTTCAGCGGGCGCACGGCTCAAGGTTTAGGATCCTTCATTGGGTTAGCTCTACTGGGACTCATCACCCATCAGAATCAGCATCGTCATTCGGATCGGACCTACCGTCATCACCGAGACAGTCGTCATCATCATCCTCTTCATCATCATCATCGTTGTGATCATCAACTGCCTAGCCTCTCTGCAGGAACCAGAGATGCTAAGCAGTCGTCTTCGAGGCTAAAAGGGCCGATCCAGGCCGGAGCATCGAGGATGCCAGTTAGATCCAGCACCTCTCCTCATAGTTCCACCACCATGCAGCTGGACTTAGCTTCTTGAAGGCACTTCCGAGTCACATTCTGTGTCTGGGCTATGCTTTGGCTCCTGACTTGAAGGGGAGTGAACCATTTCCAGGCATCACAAACTCAAACTCGGGAATCCATTCGTAAGGTTTTGCTGTTGAACTACGGGTTAATGTTTGCAAGCGATGGAAACTGAAATGCTCCGACCGGATTGGCATGGGACAGGAACGCCTTACAGGAACCTCCAGAAAGTTGGAATATGGTTTCATGGTAGGATACCCTATAATTTACCATAGAAGAGTTAGGATAATCATATTCCAACTTTCTGGCTTTTACCTTATCTCAAATCTGGCTACAAGAATCCCCCTAAGCAGCGCAGCTAAGGCTCAGCTCAGGCTGCGCTTTCAGGTCCTCAGCACTTTGGGCTCCGGGTTTTGTGGGGGGTTCATGGAATTCTGTGAATGTAGGGTATAGGCCATACTTACATACATACATACATACATACATACGTACATACATACATACATACTTACATTACATTACATTACATTACATTACATTACATTACATTACATTACATACATACATACCTACCTACCTACCTACATACATACATACATACATACATACATTACATACATACACACACACACATACATACATACATACATACATACCTACGTACTACATACATACATACCTAGGTACATACATACAGTCATTCATACATACATAAGCATCCATACATGACCGACCGACCGACTGAGCGACTGACCGACAGACAGACAAATAGAGAGGCACATATGTATGCATGCATGCATACAAACATTATACATGTGTACATATACGACATGTTGTGCATGGGCGTGGATGCAGGTGTACGTAAGTATAACTTTGCTTCTACGGCTGGTACTACCGTCTACCCCATCCCACACCTCCTGATCTTGCTATAGTACTGCTGCCTTGCTACTCTTATCAGGATTACACAGAGACCAATTCCTCAAACCAGCATCTGCACTAGATCTAAGCAAACACTTCCTTATTCAGTTCTATTTGGCTATATGGGTACTCCTGAAAAGCTTAGTAGACTTATGATTCATGATAAAGAAGCCTAAGTAACAATATTTTAGTATTTATCTAGGCTCCTATAGTGCTCATGACAATCATGATGCGAAGCGTCGCAAAGTAGCGCGAGGCTGCCGGCGACCTTGCCCAGGTCCGGGTACTTTGGAGGCCAAGGGTTCAGGAGCCTACTTGGAGGATCCCTACTTGAGGGGTCAGGAGACGTAGTAAGTAAGGTTTAGCGTTCCTTTTGAGGGTACTCTAAGGGTTCTATAATAGGGTTCCTTAAAGGGATCTATAAGGGGTCTATAATGGGAGGATCATGGGACTTAGTAAGTAAGGCTATAAATCCCCTAAGATGGGTGTTAAATATAGTTACCCCAAAAAATAACCCTAGTTACTAAGTCCCATGATCCATTAAGTAAGCCCTATAAACCCCCTCTTATCATAGAACCCCTATATATCCCCTTGAAAGGAGCCCTTTACGGAACCCTAGTACTAAGTCCCATGATCCTGTAAGTAACCCACGGTCCCGCCTGTCTTTATCCCGTAGTTGAGGAACACCCCTTAAAAACATCAGAAAGAGCCCTCTATGAAAAGAAGTATATTTTCCAAGGAACATTGGGCTCTCTAGTGTTGGGCGCAGGGTTCAGGAGCAACTCTAATGAAAAGAGGTGTGGGTTGGAAATCAACTTTGCGATGAGTTTTGCACGAGCTTCTCTGCATTTTTGCTGATGGCACAGAGGTTCGCAGTTCCTGCATACGAGCCTCTTTCCGCCAAGTGCCTGCATGCGGGATGCCCTCTCGTGCAGGATTCGAGTTCTTGCTGACCATTATCTTGGACGTAATCCTCAGGATCAATATCATACTCGTCATCATCGCCAGCTTGATCACGACGGTGATGGTGGCCATAGTTAATACCATCCTCCTTGCCCTCCTCCGCCCCACTTCCTCCTCCTGCTCCTGCTCCTGGTTCGGGGCCCCTGGGCACAATATGGGGGCCTTAGTACTTGGAACATGGTTTCAGGTTACATCGTACTAACTTGGACCCTCGACACCTAGCGGTACATGTTCGAACCCCTGCAGCAACAACCTCGAGCAGTAGGGTGTAGGGCTTAGGGTGAGGGTTTAGAGTCCAACTGGAGGCACATTGCAGACTTGAAGAGCGGCAAGGAGATATTACAACTAATTCTTGGAACCCCTCTCACACACTCCAGACGCAACATGATCCAGTCCAAAACTCCGAAAACCTCAACCCTATTTGTACAAGCCACCCAAATCTGAACTCTAAACCCTAAACTTAAACTCCCAGAACCCCCAACCCTACGTTGAACTGCGAACGCCTCCAAACCAGCCGCGGCGACCAGGGGAAAGGGGCTCGGCCCTGGCCGGTGTCACTTTTTGGGGATTCTATGTTGTCAGGGTTCCTTTAAGGGTCCATTTAAAGGGATCTTTAGGGATTCTATAAGGGTATAGGGTTAAGGGCCTACTTGGAGGTTCAGGGATAGTTGTAAGTGGGGTTACAAGTAGGGTAACCATAATTACAACCGATAACCCTAAACCCCGATCTTCAAACACCTGGAGGCTCCTTTAATGGTTCCTTTGGGGGCTCTATGAAGATTCCTTTAAGCCTTCTTAACACAAACTAAGACCGACCCAGAGACGAACCAATTGGGGGGAGAGGTCCTCACTCTAAGTCCCCTGCGTAATCCTGTAGAACAACAGGCTGCTGGGTTACTTAAAGGATCATGGGACTTAGTAACTAGGGTTCCTTAAAGGGCTCCTTTAAAGGGATCTATAGGGGTTCTATTATAGGGTCTACTTAAAGGATCATGGGACTTAGTAACTAGGGCTATAATTAGCGTAACTATACTTATAACCCCATTTAGGGTACTTATAACCTTACTTACTAAGTCCCATGATCCTCCAAGTATGGCGGTTACAACATCTGGTGCCCTACACCCTAAATCCTATCGGCTTCCAGTCCGACCCCAGTCAAAGCACTTCGCACCAGAGACCTCGTCAGGCTTGTCCGAGTTGCGAGAGTGTAAACCCTAAATCCTTACGTACAGCTCTCAGCATAGCCTAAACCCTAAACCCTTTACCCAAAGCCCTGAACCGTAGGACTTCGAGTTTCAACTCTTCGTTTCAGGACTTGTAACTGTGAGGGGCTCAGGGTTGTTTTTCAGGGTTGGCACAGGACTCCAAGCCATATAGTAGAACCCTTTAAACACCAAACCCAGAAGCCTGAAACGCTTATATACGTTTGTTTAGAGTTTAGGGTTCAGGGTTTGGGGCTGCTTTTGGTCTTAGGTCCCGCTCTTGCCTGAACCATCCGCTTCGGGCACTGCCTGGCCAGAAGTCAAGGTGTTAAAGCGGGGAGCGATAGGGTTCTGAGTGGACTTCAACGCAATTTGCGTAAAGTTCTTGTACATTCGGCAGTGTTCGTTTTAAGTTGTTTTGACCCCGGGGCTGCAGAGCTTCTTCTGCAACTAGTTCTGCTCAACCACCAAATAGTACATTTGACACCATGAAGATACCGCTAGTATTGAGCTCGTTGCATCTGCGTCAACAACATCAGGAACGCAGCTATTGAATGCCTCACAACTCAGTGATGGACCATGGCAAAGCAGGAAACAACAACTAAGTATGTGATGACATCCTAGCTTTTGGGAAGCCCGAAACCCCCTAGCTTCACCAGCATTTGCAAAGACAGCCAGCCTCCTCTGAAAATGCATGATTGAAGTGTAGTCACACGAATGGGTTTAAGTCCCCACTCTACCACCTCTGCAGCCGAATTGCCAATGTCATCCTTGAACCGGCAGTACATCTAGCTGAAAACCGCATCCAACCCTAAACCTTGAACTGCAACCGAACCTTAACTTGGAACCCCGAACCTTACCAATAACGAAACTGGCCTCCTGTTTAAGAACTTGATTGAAGTTACCAGGATAAAGACAGCATGAAACATACTAACTATCATAATTATGGTAAGTAACGCTGAACCCTAAGCCCGAATACGGAGGCCTCCATGATTACAACAATTTCCGTGGTGTTATTCGCCATACTTCCAGTATCACCCCGCAAAACCTCTATACTCAACCCCTCTAGAAGCCCTCTGAGTAACCCTTGAAGATCCTTTAAGAGGAGTTATAGTATCCTTGTGATAACCTACTAATCCCTAGTTCTCTCCAGTCTGCCGTAAGCTCCCCTTAAGGTTTCCTAAGGATCCTTTGTACCCTCCCCCTTGAACCACCCTCCCTTCAAAACACTATAAAGGAGCCCTTCCGAGGAACTCACGAGCCCTGTTATATTAAACCTGGTTACATGGAGGTCCATGGGTAGTTATAAGTGGGTTTACAAGTCCCCTGATATTGGTTACAATTATGGTAACCTAGTTATAGACCCGCTTGTAAGCCTTTTGAACCTCCAAGTAAATTTATAAACCTCAAGCTCGAAAGCCCTCATAGTGTCACACTAGCCCCCATAGCAAGGCTTAATTAATGCAGGGACCTTAATAATTAGAATAGGGTTTGGGGTACCATAACTATAATAAGGAACACCCCAAACCCTATTCCAACAATATTCAAACTATTAAGCCCCCTATAGTAAACCTCATAGTAAGGCTTATGGGAACTTCATGGCCCCTAAACCCTCAACCCTAAACCCCTGAACCCTAAACCTTAGGCCCCCTACAGTAAACCTCACAGTAAGGCTTATGGGAACTTCATGGCGGCCCCTAAACCCTCAACCCGGAACCCCTACACCCTAAACATTAGGCCCTAAACCCAAAACCCTAAGCCGATCCGAGCCTCAGAAGCCGCCCCGAATTGGACCGTGTCATCCCGGCGTAGATCTGCCTGGCAAGCAGTCCCTCAACGTGTAACGGCCTACTGAAAGGATCATGGGACTTAGTAACTTGGGTTATAATTAGGGTAACTATACTTATAATTAAGGTACTTATAACCTTACTTACTAAGTCCCAAGACCGTCCAAGTAGGGTTGAGGGGTACAGTGTCCTAGGGTTCAGTTTTTTGTTGAGGCCTCTTTTCCTCTGCCTGGTTAGGTGTCAGAATGCCACAAGTGGCTGAGGGATTGCTCGGGGAGGAAGCTTACCCCACAAAATCCTGAACAACCGTACACTGAAGGGTTTAGGGGTTTGGGGCTTCCAGCGTGCTCGGCAGGTCGCTTGCTGGTTAGCACGCAACAGCATAAAAGCAAGCCCAACCCAAGACCACCCACACACTACGGTGAGAGTGTTTTTGTGTGCTGTTGCTGCGGGGGATGTTCTGTTTTTGTTGTTGCTGCGGCGGGTTGTGTTTTTTGCTGTTGCCGCCGGGGTGGTGGTGTTGCTTTTGCTGTTGGTGGGGTGTGCCCAGAGACTCCAATATCCGTTAATTAAGGAATATACCTTAAATCATATTAAGGATCCTACTATAATTTAAGGTATATTCCTTAATTAAGGGATATTGGAGTCTTTGGGTGTGAGTGTTTCTTCCCCACCAATGCGCCGGGTCAGGGCCAAGGCCCGACCCCACAAGTAGAAGGTAACGACGACAGGGCGTAGGATAATACATGTCATTTAGGACTTAAGCTGGAGGGTTCGGGGGATGACGTTTAGGGTTTAGGGTTCATGTAGAGTCTCGCGTCTTTCTCTGCGCACGGGTTTCGTAAAGGATCGGATAGCTTTAGCAACGTTTCAGGCCCTCCCAGCAGCGCCAGGTCGTGTTGAATTTCTCTCAACTGAACGGTTGAGGGTTCAGTGTTGGACCCGTCCACCAGACACGACTTGGAGCTTTGACAACTGAGTCCTCTGGGAGTTTCAGAACACAAGCGACCCTGATATCGACTTGTAAGTTTAATGGAATGACCCTTGTTTTCAAGAGCGAAATAAAGTACCTACTTTCCCACGCCTTAAGAACTCCCTCTTGAGACCTCAAGGCTCCCCATGAATCCACGAATCGGCTATCGCCCACTGCCTTGGGAAGGACGTGACTTCTTTCCCACTGCTCCGTCCTGCTGGTTTCTGGCTTGGGGGCTTGATGGGAGGGTCTCGAGTCTAGTGCATCAGGTGCTGGAGCTGGTGCGGCTGTTGCTGCCGCTGCTGCTGCTGCTGCTGGTGGTGATTGCGTCTCACTCGCAGCAAGGGAGTCCAAGCCATGCGCCAGCATTATGTATGTCAGAAGGAAGCTGTCATCGCCCCGGCTGTCATAGACAGCACATGCTCAGTGGTATGCACCGGAGACCAAACCGGACTATCACCGCCCCGAAGGGCCAGGTAGAAGCGTAATACTCCCGAGAGAAAAAGGCGGTAAGTGACGAGCCACGATGCAAAAAGCCAGAAAAGTGAGGCACCGACGAGAGCCGCAGAGAGCAGTGCATCAGGGATGAGCCGAGGAGGCTCACCGCTGAGGCACAGTCTTAAAGCACCAGCTGGCGGTACACATGACACTGATAGATAGGCATTGCAATACGAATGGTGCGGACAATAGAAATCATGATAGCAGTCCTCGTCGCAACACGAGTAGCAACTCCAGTAATGATAATTGCACTGACAGTATCTGGACAACTGTAGCAGCAACAAGAAGAAGAACAGCAGGCAAGAAGCAGCTGGCTGCTGGTCCAAGTGTCCTCTCGGTTCCATCTGCAGGTCGCTTTCGCTTCTTCTTTTTTCCCTACCGGGACACCCTTAAGGGGCTTGGGATCGGGTTTCAGGGCTTTCGGTTTCAGGGTTTCAGTTTGGGAGTTTCAGGATTAAGGATTTGCATTTCTGAGGGTTCTCGTTTAAGGGCTTCCAAGAGACTCGCATATTCCTTAATTAGCGAATATACCTTAGTTCCATATTAAGGACCCTACTACAATTTAAGGTATATTCCTTAATTAAGAGATATTGGAGTCTCTGGGTTTGGGTGCTGTATGTGCTGTTCCGAAGGCTTCTGGGCGGTTTCTTTCCTACGGGGATGCCAAGTCTGGCGCCGAAGGTTCACGGTTTGGGTCCATGAGCGTGGGATATTTAAAAGACTAAATTTTTTCGCAACAATATTGCCGTGCAGTCCTCTTGTAGTACACTCTAACTCTCCCAACACCCTATCCTAACTATGAACGCCTTGTTTCAGCTTTCTGAGTTTTTAGGCCCGCCTGTGCTACGTTTTGAGCCTGGGCAGTCAGGCGCAAGGGTGCAAGCCGTTAGGTTGGCGGTTGGGGGTTGAGGGTGCGGGTTGGGGGTTTACAGGCTTGCTTGCATAGTTTAGGCTTTGAATCTGAGCGGTGAGGAGCTGCTTTTCGGAATTCTGAGCTTACCGGACTGAGGAATGCTCCATGAAGCCTTTCATCCGCCGAACAAAGCTTGGCTGACTTCTGAACCCCCCTAAACGTTAAAGTTTTAGCCTCCTTGTTATGGTTCATATAGAAACCAAAAAAAGCTAAAGCTCTAAGAGCCAACCGGAAGAACGCCAAGAAAGACCCTCCTTCATGTCAACATGGACCCTGGAACCTCTTGTACCATGCCCGGCTTTTTACGTGACCACACTGAGCAGGACGTATATCGTAAACCCGACATCCTCCCCTAAACGCTAACTTACCCGCACACATAGCCCTCGAACCCTAACCACATGGATTTGCAGTATATAGCGGGATTAAGAATTAGAATAGGGCAGGGTTTGGGGGTATATTATACAATTGAAGAAGGAACCCCCGAAATAGTATAGGTATTAAGGCCTGTATGTTGTTCTCATTGAGTCGGATCCTATAATTCTCACTGCGCCTTCTTTCCTTCAGGAGGCTGCACCGGCTGCACAGCCTCCCGTGACATGTATGGGTGGCCATAATCGCACTTTATTTCGACTGCAGGTAGGTAGTACGATTACTCATACTCATACTCACACTCGCACTCATACTCACGCTCACACTCACACGCATAATCATACTCATACGCATAACAGCTCATAACTCGTATTCATACTCATACGAATATCCATGCTCATGCTCAGGCTCATGCTCATGCTCATACTAAGAAGAAGACGAATCCTACTAACGCTATGCTAAGATTAACTATAGCACAAGCTGTAACGGTAGAGTACAGGCAACAGAAGCACACAGCACCCTCAACCTTTAACCTTACTTGGAGGATCATGGGACTTAGTAAGGTAGGTCATAAGTACCTTAATTGGGGTTATAAGTATAGTTACCCCTGATGCGCCAAGGCCGTGATAAAGAACTTCGGGGTTTACGGTTTAGGCAGACTACATGGTCCCGGCTGCTCGCGCTCAGAGCCATGTTGATGGGTTCGCCGGTATTGCGGCTGTCTCCAAACAACAGGTGTCGAAATGCCAGAACGCTGTGGGCAAAATCTCGCGCAGGTATGAGGCCCAAAGCCTGTTCATGTTCAGGCTTTAGGTTGTAGGGCTTGGTGTTCAGGTTTTAGGCTCTGGCCAGCTTGCTGAAACGATGCAAAGAACACGAAAAGCCTCAAAAAAAAAACTGACCCCTTGCCTCCTGCGTGGCGATTTTGGCTGCCTGTCAAGGGCTTGAAGGGTGGTGGCACAAGTGAGGTTATTGCAGCTATAATTGCGTGGAGGCTAATTTAGGAACCCAACAACAATCCAATGCAACCCTATCAATGGCCCGGCCTTAAAACATACAACCCGATCCCAATACCCTTGATGAAAATTTGAGGCACTTGTACTGCGAGTTTCTCTGAGTCCCTGATCCTCCAAGCACACACCTTGCAACGAGCGGCCCACCTTCTCCTCCTGTTGCTTCGCAAGGTCGAGATACGACAGCCTGTTTTTGAAGTGGTTCGCAGAATTTGTTTGGCTACATCAGGTTCTGTAAGAAGCCAAATGACCACCACTACCGCCACCACCACGCCGACTACTACCACCACTCCTACTCCTACTCCTACTCCTACTCCTACTCCTACTCCTACTCCTACTCCTACTCCTACTCCTACTCCTACTCCTACTCCTACTCCTACTCCTACTCCTACTCCTACTCCTGCTCCTACTCCTACTCCTCCTACTCCTCCTACTCCTCCTACTCCTCCTACTCCTCCTACTCCTCCTACTCCCTACTCCTCTCCTACTCCTGCTCCTGCTGCTACTGCTACTGCTACTACTGCTACTGCTACTGCTACTGCTACTGCTACTGCTACTGCTACTGCTACTGCTACTGCTACTGCTACTGCTACTGCTACTGCTACTCCTACTCCTACTCTACTACTACTACTACTACTACTACTACTACTACTACTACTACTACTACTACTACTACTACTACTACTACTCCTACTACTACTACTACTGCTACTACTGCTACTACTACTACTGCTACTACTGCTACTACTGCTACTGCTGCTACTGCTGCTACTGCTGCTACTGCTGCTCCTGCTGCTCCTGCTGCTCGTGCTGCTCCTGCTGCTCCTGCTGCTCCTGCTGCTCCTGCTGCTCCTGCTGCTCCTACTGCTCCTACTGCTCCTACTGCTACTGCTACTGCTACTGCTACTGCTACTGCTACGACTACGACCAGCACTAGCACCACTACAACTAACTACTCCTTCCTTCCTTCCTTCCATTCGTACTACTGCTGCTAGCCCTACTACTACTACTACTACGACGACGACGGGCTTCTTTGGAGCCCAGCAGCTGCTTTGGCGCTGGGGCTTCAGCAACTGCCTCCCAAGACCGGCGCGGATTTTGACGGATTTTGGATCTTGGGACGGATTTTGGATCTTGGGATCGAGGCTACACAGTGGGTGTAAGGGGTGCTAGCAGGTCTTCTTACGCCTCTATCACTGTTTTATTACAGGGGTGCTGAAGGCTCTGTTGGGGGGGTTGGGGATCCAGCAAGATTTTAGGGTTTAGGCTAGGGGCTTTGCGGTTTGGGCTTCAAGTTAAGCATTCAGGTCATCCCTATTTTGGGTTTTTGTATCTGAACCCATCACGGCAAAGATCCTCAAAACTGGAATTCCCAATCCCCCCCTAGCCAAGACACCCTAAATCCCTTCATCGTAAACCCTTGAGGATTTTTGACAGTGGGACTGTTTGGCTTCCGCGGAACAGCCTCGAGCAGCCCGATAGTAGTAAGGATACCTTTCGCGAGAATGATGGCAGTCGTTGTTATTGTTGTTGTAGCAATATTTGGTCTAGCAGCAGTAGTCGTCGTCGCGGCGGTGGTGCTAGTAGAAAGTACTAGTACGAGTACTAGTAGTCGAGCTTCTTGTAGCAGCAGAAGTATTAATAGTAGATGTAGTGACGGTGGTAGTGGTACTAGTATAGTAGTAGTAGTAGTAGTAGTAGTAGTAGTAGTAGGGAGCGACCTGGTCGTTTGCCCACCCTTCTTTCCTCCTGTACCCCCTTGCCCGCCCAGGTTCGTCTTCCTCGTGGCCATGGTGTCATGCATACATGTAACCGACGTACATACGTACACACATGCATTTGTACATGTATACCTACATACATGCATTCATGCATACGTGCATACATGCATTTCCGCATGTATAACGTCCAGATCAGACCCCATCCATGCCCGCAGAGCATCCATGTGCCAACCATGATCACGTCCAGATCAGACCCCATCCATGCCCGCAGAGCATCCATTTGCCAACCATATAACGTCCAGATCAGACCCCATCCATGCCCGCAGAGCATCCATGTGCCAACCATGATAACGTCCAGGTCAGACCCCGTCCATGCCCGCAGAGCATCCATGTGCCAACCATGATAACGTCCAGATCAGACCCCATCCATGCCCGCAGAGCATCCATGTGCCAACCATGATAACGTCCAGATCAGACCCCATTCATGCCTGCGGAGCATCCATGTGCCAACGCTTGTCAGCTGTGTTCCTGACTGAGAACGTCGGCCTCGAACCCGTCGTGCAGGCTTTCACTTCTTTCCGCGCGGCCTGTCAGGATCGCCGGAAAGACCAATGGTCCCAGACAATTTTTTTGACCTTGGGTTGAAGACACAGCTAAGCGTGTGTGTCAGCGGGCATGAAGCGAACCAAGCACTAATCTTCCAATCTTGTTTCGACTAATCCCAAAAACACGTAAAACGACAAAGTCCGCGACGAACTTGGAAGGCAGTGCAAAGCGCTTTCTTGAAGGAGAGTCACAGGGCTCCGACAGCAGAAAACACTGCCCTGGCCAAGGTTTTCGTGTCCTCACTCTTAAGCCTGCCCTCAGCCTTCCATCTTTGGCAGCACACAAAGCCTGCTCCAAATTTTCCAATTCCGATCTCATTTGCGACACCTTTGCAGACGCCATATCTCTCGTAAATACCGACTAAAGTCAAGCAAACGCAAGAACAACGGTGGGCAAACGATGTGCCCTGTGCCTAGTAGTAGTAGTAGTAGTAGTAGTAGTAGTAGTAGTAGTAGTAAGCGTCTCGGCCCGAACTGGTTTCTGAAGACTGGGCCTGAGGGTTAATGGGCATCGCTGGCCTGTTTTTCCGCTGCTGAACGTGGCATTCACCCGCTTTTTGGGGTCTTCGGATCGGGGTGAATGCCACGGTCGCCTCCTGGGTCTACGACCAGTGACTCCTACGCCTCCTCCTCGGAAGACTGGAGTGATCTGGATGGCAATGCTTTCAGCGATGAGGATATGGCTGATTCTGATGCCTCCCTTGGGAATGATGAACCATGCGGAGCGCATCTACCGGAAGCCCCTCAATCAGACGTGGACATCAGGCGAGAAGCGGATTTTGAGCTTAAGAGGCAGTCATTCGTGGACTTACTCGCCCGACAGCTTTGCCGAGCCCATCTGGAGCAAGAGCTGCGTTCAAGATTTACTGCAAGGCAAGCGGGAGCTCAGCTGCGAGACTTCTGGAGACGACACTCGAATGACAACTCGAGAGACCTCCAAGACTCGGTGGTTGGTTTCCTTGACAGTAACAGACGCGAATCGTTGGAGCATATGGTGGCCGCACTCAGATGCATGCTGGCAGAGCCAATGCCAGACAACGACCTCGCCTGGCTGTTATCTCTGGAAATTCTGCACCTACCGCCTCTGCACAGGCTACAGCAAGCTGCCCAACAAGCTGTATTCTTCAGCCTTTGTGACAAGGTTGGTCGAGAGGCTGCCGCCATGGTGGCTTCTCGAGCAACAGATCTGGCCTTTAACACCTTCAGCATACCAGCGCTTCGACTGCTCTGGCCCCTGCTGGATGACGACCAAAGGCGAAAGATGCAAAGGTGGCTTTTCGAGTACAGGATGGGTACCGCTGAAGAGCCGACGGAGAAATCCTCCTCTTCCTCCCAGAAGCCTCGGTATGGATAACACTACACAAGATAGACGCCGACTCTGGCGACGCTGGAGACTACGTACAAGCTCTACGCACAGGCGTTCCTCCAGGCGACGAGGTCGAAAGCTCTTCTTGTTCCTGCCTCCCACGTTACGTCGAGGTTTGGTGTACATAGTGTATATACTAGGAGCGCTTAGCAGAGTAGGCTGTCACATATGCTCGCTGCTCTTTAACCCTAAGACCCACTTCCCTGCCCGAACCCAGAACAGTAGGAAGGGTCGCCCAGGTCCCAAGTCCTGGGGTGGCCGATGCAACACTGTTACCGCACTTGTTATCATGTGCATCCTTACTCTTTTCCAACCATGCAGTTCTATGCATCAGGTCACAGACGCGAGGGTTGAGGGCTCTCCCCACCTGGATCCCTCTGGAGCCAGTCTCACTGAAGCACCTGCTGGACTCCAAGGTCTGACAAACCTTCACGGTGTTTTTAAAGTGCCACAGCCTAAGGCGGCACAGAAGCGCACTTTCCTGAGAGCGCAGCGCAGAGCCATACAACACGGTGGATCAATGTACAGAGGTCGTTGGTTTAATGCCTCACAGCTTGGGGTCCAACACAATCCCACCACTGCCAAACCGAAACCCACCCCAAACCCTACGCAAGATGGCTCTAGATTGCATTTTGTTTCCTGGAACGCAAGCAGTCTCACTACAGATCGATACGCGGAGCTTCGCACTTGGCTCGCCCAGCCCGAACAGCAGCACATTGATCTAGTTGCTATCCAAGAAACCCACTGGAGAGGTCCCATGGAATACAAGGCGTCGGGCTTCTTCGGAGTACATAGTGGTTCCGATAAACCTGAAGCCGGCCTTCTTCTCCTTGTCAACTCCCGTAAGTTTCCGGAACATACGATCAAAGTGCATGATGTTCTGCCGGGACGCCTAGCACACATCAGACTAGAGTCTGACCCTTGCTGTGACATTGTGTTGGTATATCAGCATGCTTGGTCTATTGCCAGAAATACTGCAGTGTCCGAACACAGTAAAGAGGCCGTGCTCTCCCGGCGAGCGACTGTTTGGGCCCAGCTGCATCGACTGGTGGCAGGGCTCCCGAGTAGGAATCAGGTCCTTATTCTGGGAGATTTTAACTCTAGCCTCCAACCCGATACCAATCTCGTTGGACAAGGAGTGCACAGACATACCTGCCATCATGCACCGGATGCCCATATGCTGCAGGATCTAGTTAAGAACTTTGGCCTGGTTGCCCTGAATACTTGGTCTAAGCGAGGCCTCAGATCCTGTACCTACCACCCTGCCACAACTAAAGGCCACAGTCAGATTGACTTTGCTCTTTGCCGAAGAGTGCACTGTGATCAGCAGGCGCGTCAGACAACGCCCACCCGCGCTCCTTTTGTGCCGATTTCGGGCATGCGTCACTGGCCTTTGGTGGGCAGCATAAGAATCCCTAAACCTCCCAGAACCGTTCCCACCCCTAACCGCATTACCAAAAAGCAAGTTCAAACTCAGTGCGGACGCAATCCCAGTATCCTCGAAGCCTTTCAAGTTCAAATGACGCAACTACATCTCAGTTCCCCTAATCTCACCCCGCACTCCCTCATAACTGCTGCCTGGAGAGAAGTAACGATTAGGCCAGAACAACATTCCAGTGACGCTGCAACACTGGAGCCCGCTTCGCACACGGTTGCCTCGTTATGGCAACAACGTGCGCTGGTCAAGTCCCTGCCGCATCCGCCCCAGGGCCTTAGGGGTAGTAGATTTGGGCTCTCTAAACTTTTCAGGTTATGGAAGGAGTCGTTTAAACTGCAGCAGATTCAGACTACGCTGAGAAAGCAATGTAGACATCGCAAGCGGGATAGAATCAATAAACTCTTGGCCGATGCGGCAGCCCAGCCTCAAGGCCTGACATCCGTGTTTCGCTTGCTCAGATCCATTGCACCGAAAACCCCACACCGCCGACTACAACTTAAAACCTCCAACGGTTGCCCGCTCAGCACAACAGACACCCTTTCCCACATCCACAAATTCTTTCACGATCTTTATCACACACACCCACAATCCGCTGACACAAACTCCAGCCTAGCTGAACAGCCAGTGGCACCTATACAGATTGAACGGTACGAGCTCGCGAATGCCTTTTCAAGCCTGCCGGCGAGTAAAGCACTTCCGTCGTCGCAGGCACCTGCGATACTGTGGAAATCCGCTGCAGCATGCCTCGCAGATAAAACTCTACCCGAGCTTAATCATTGGCTCAGGCACATGGCAGACCCACCGCCAGAGTCATGGCACATCGCAGAAATATTCCTGATGCTTAAACCAGGCAAACCTCCTGCCCCGTCTTCATTAAGACCCATTTCCCTATTGCATCCTGTGGCCAAAGCTTTGGCAAGCATACTGAAGGACCGTATAGAGCCGGCGGTCACCAGCTACATGCAAGGCATGCCACAGTTCGCATACCTGCCAGCCAGGAGCGCTCAGGATGCACTGGATCGTGCAATGACTCACTGTCATCATGCCAGAGCCATATTGCGTGCCCAGCAGAATAATCCACACCTTCGCAAACAAGGTCATCAGACCGCGCCTTGTAGAGGAGCCATAACCTTATCAGTAGATCTGCAGAAAGCTTTTGACCTCATGCCCAGAGCGCTTCTGGATCAGGCCTTGCAAGCAGCTGAAATTAGTGCCGAACTCCGGTGGGCGATACTCCAAATCCACCGCCATGCCCAGATGCAATTCAAAGTCGGTCAACACCAGACCACTGTCACGACAGAAAATGGCATCAGGCAAGGATGTGGGTTATCACCCACATTATGGAGTCTTTTCACGGGCCTTGTCCTTAGCGAGCTGCTGAGTCAGCTTGGCAAAGAGGATGTGACTGCTTACGCGGACGATTGGCTCTTCCAATGGTTTATAAACCAGGTCTCTGATCTTGACAGTGCCATTGACAAAATTTCGTTCGTCCTCACTACTCTCGCCAGATTTGGTATGAAGATCAGTGTTGATAAAACGGTCATCTTAGTCAGTGTTAAGGGTACAAAAGCAGCCGGTGCTCTCAAGCGTCACGTCAGACGCGTTCCTGGCAAAGGGCACTTCCTTTGTATCCCAGTGGGTGCTGAACATGTTCAGTTGCCCATTGTGAAACAACACACTTACCTCGGACTCCAGCTTAGCTACACTGCCCCTGAACAACTTAGCCTTAAGCATAGGTTTCGGCAGTCCTGGACCACGTTCAACAGACTTTTGCCAGCCCTGAAGAGCAGCAGCCTCACACAACAGCAGAAGCTTCGTGTATGGCACAGCTGCGCTTACGCGGCCCTCATGTATGGCCTCGACTGTACAGGCCTGCCACTGGGGGGGGCAGAGAAACTTTTACAGCATGTGGCTAAGCAACTCCGGGTTATCCTGAAGAGCCCCGTTCATCTTTCCAGAGAATCTTCGCTTGATCTCCTTGCTAGACTTGGTTACATCACGCCATCGCAAGACCTCGCGACACGCATACGCAGTCGGGTTGAGAAGTGCCAGCAAGGCCACATGCAGTCGCTCCAGCCCACACGTGTGCACTCACGCTGGAATCTGCTACTTGCGCATGCAGATAGCTTGAAGCAGGAGCCCACGTCGGTGGATATCAGCCAGCCAAGCTACAAGGTCATGAGGCGAGGTTCCTTAGTTGAAATTTCTGCGACGACACAACAGTTAGCTTGTAAGACCTGTGGCCAGTACTTCCCGAACATCAAATCACTCAAACTCCATGTGGCAAACAAACACAAACCGAGTACCCTTGCCAAAACCCTTGGAGCCCGCAAGCGCACACAGCAGAGTATGCGTGCAGAATACATGAAGCACGCAACCGGCGGGGTTCCGACGTGCTCTCACTGCTCTTGGCAATTTACATCTTGGCCGTCGTTTTGTCAGCATTTTGCACAATCCAGATGTCCTGTCCTGCACAGACCGCAGTTCGAGAGCACGGAGGAAGCCCCAACCAATGCAGATGCGGTTGCAACCGTGGTTTTGCCTGCTATGGCACCTGCAGACTTGCCCGACAGGGAGCATGCATCCGAGCCTGAAACGGATGCTCTGACAGAACTGAGTAAACGCCTTGACCCAGAACAAACTCAGCTCTTGTCTCAGTCCGGTTGGCAATCCCTTGCAGCGCTGCTTCGCAAATCTGACCTGCACACTTGCATGTTTTGTGCACAATGGCTTACCCGACCCCAGTATCTGACTAGGCACATAGCTTCCCAACATGCTGCCCTAAAGCCTATCTTGGATGCATTGCCTAGTTGGCTCAGTGACAGACGGGCCACCGTGCACTCACCGTGCCCCTGGTGCAACGTTGACTTCAAGGCACAACATGCCAGCCGTCACAGACATGCCTCCGCTTGCGTCACACTAACTCGCACAGGTATCATCGCACTCTTGACTGCACGACAGGCCCAAACATCGTCTTCGACCGCCTCCCACGATGACCGATGCAGCGCAGGCGGAGCTCCTCCAGGCCCAGGCCCAAGCGGACATGTTCAAGACGATGCTGAACAACTCCGCTGCCAGCGGAGCGGGACCGCAGAGTCTGGGTACGGCAGCCATGCAAGCACCGGCTCCCTCGACGCCTATGGACACAGCGCAGAGGGACGGGAAACGCGGCACGGTGGAGGACGAGTCCTCCAAAGGCAACGGCTCGGGAAAGGGGCCGAACAAATGGCCACGCCGCGAGCACGAGAAGGGCAGCCACGGACGATCCGGGAATGGCTGGGGAAACCACGGCAACTGGGGAGATCATTGGGGCCCCCAGTCCCGCGAGCCATCGGAAGTCCGGGACCTATGCCTGATGATGTCCAGACTGGTGCTGCGACACGAGGATGCCCAGAGCATAGCCAGGACGGAGACAGGCTTTGTTATGTTCTGCCAGACCCAGGGCCTCCTCTCGTCGCTTCCGGACCTCATGAAGGCCAACGATGTCTGGAAGAAAGCCAAAGAGGAGATGCCGAACACCCTGACCATGCCGCTACGGGTCGCCTTGCTTCTGCAGTTCCTGGAGATTTGGCACAGCCGCATGGGAATGATCGACAAGTCCGAGGACAGCATTGCCAACGCCAAGGAAATGCTGATTCTCAATGCGGACAACAAGGTCCCCTATCTCCAGTACAATGCCCAGGAAAAGAAGATGGAGATAAAGCCAGACCGGGAGCCAATGGAACTGTCGGAGGTCATGGAATGCCTCAAGGACCTCAAAGGCCTCATCATCCTCCCGATGACCGTGATCCGCTTCCATGCCACGAGACGCCTGTCTCAGGATCTCAAGGGAGAGATTCTGCCAATGGTCCTGGAGATTGGTCTCAGGACCAGAGAAGCAGATCAGGCATGGCAGATGCTTACACGGCTCTGCCACTCCGGAGCATGCCGGGCCATGGCTATGTCGCTGAGGGCGGACAAAATGGGCAGGTCAGCACTGGCCACCAACCTCCAGAAGATGACCGAAAGCATGTCAGATCCTTAGTGCTGGGAAACACAAGCAATTATTGTTACTCCAATGCTGCCCTAATCGCCATTCTTTGGTGTCATGCCTGCCGTCCCACAGGTCTGGATAGAGCTGAGCCCTTGCTTGGGCCGGCAATTCGCACCCTGTGGAGCCAGATCTGTAAGGTTAAGAAAGTGCATCACCTCTGGCAAGCTCTGCCATGGAGGAACATAAATCTTGGCTGGACCCGGCCCACAAGACAGCATGATGTAGTCGAGTATCTTACATTTCTGGCACCACAGCTTCAGGCAACGGCTGCCACTGGCCACTGGGAAGCACGACAGGTTCAGGATGATACGACTGTAGGAGTTTGCGACAGAGGTAGTACCTGGCCCCTTTGGTTAGACACTCCCTTAGAAGCCATCCCTCTGCATAATGCCCCAATAGCCGACCTCCAGCAACTTGTCGATGCATGGCACATGCAGCGTGGCTTGCAAGGGCTGGTGCAGCAGCCCACAGTTTTGCTGTTGCAGATCAACCGTTTTGGGGTACATCCTAGCAGTCTTGGTAAATCCAGTATGCCTGTGATCCCAAATGACGAAATCCTGGTGCCAGCATATACGGTGACTGCACGGCCGCTCACTCTGGCCCAACAGTACGCCAGATACCGCAGAGCAGCAGTGATAGTGCATGAAGGCCCGATGCCTACCACAGGACACTATAGATGCATCCTGTTCCAAGGTACCGACCTCAGCCTTATCACGGATGATAATAAGCCTGCCCAACGCCTCACCCATAGAGACCTCCCTACACACTATCCCAACACTTACGCCTTCCTGTATGTGCTCTGCACGAGTCCCTGAACTGGGTCCTCGTCCTCCCCTCCTGTAGGCAGTTACCAGTTGCAGCGAGCATAGTAGGTAACTCTGACTGTCCCACACGTGCTAGACTTTTAGGTTTTCACAGGAGCGGGATCAACACCTCCATGATGGGGCCTTCGGGCCATGGAGGTGTTGCCTTTCTTTTGAGTTAAGAGCTGGACTCATCATAAGGATGAGTGCGCTATGCGCCAGGTCCGTGAAGCCTGCCTAATTTCATGAACGCTAAGCGAGATCGCCCCTTGCTGCGTCCGGAAGAAGTAGTAGTAGTAGTAGTAGTAGTAGTAGTAGTAGTAGTAGTAGTAGTAGTAGTAGTGGTAGTAGTAGTAGTAGTAGTAGCAGCAGCAGGAGTAGTAGTAGTAGCAGCAGTAGTAGCAGCAGTAGTAGTAGTAGTAGTAGTAGTAGAACTAGGAGGAGAAGTACAAGTAGAAGTAGAAGCAGAAGTTGCGGTAGAAGTGAAAGTGGAAGTGCTGGTGCTGGTGCTGTTGTTGTTTTAGTTGTAGTTGTAGTTTGTAGTCGTAGTAGTTGTTGTGGCAGTAGTGGTGGTAGTGCAGCAGTCGGTGTCGTCTTGACGGTGGTGGTAGTAGATAGTACGATCAGTAGTACGAGTACTAGTAGTGGAGCTTGTTGCTGCTGCCGCTATTGCTGTTGTTGCTGCTGTTGTTGCTGTCGTGGCCTTGGCCTTTGCGCCGTATGGTCGTCGTCATCGGCGAAAAAACTGGTAACCAGCAACAAAAAAACGAGAGCCATAGTCCACCCTGCCGTGTTCAACCCTGCGTGCCTTCTGCCCGCGTTTCTGCAGAGTCTTCCGCTGCTCCTCACGGCCCTTCTCCCGGCGCCTACAGGTCCACATCCACGACACTTCTAGCTTGGGTGAGCTGTTGGACTGCATCATATGCAAATCTTAAACCCCACCCCTACACCCTAAACCTTGCAACCCGAAACCCTAACCACTCAACCCTAATCCCCAAAGATACCTAATGTAGGGGCCTTAAAAATTAGAGTAGGGTTTTGGTGCCGAATATACTATAGCTTTTCACGAAACCCCAAAATAGTGTGAGCCATTATTTAGGCCCCTATCTTAAACCCCAAGCATCCGCAAAATACCCTTTAACGGAAGCCTAAACCCTCCGGGAAAGCTGGCCTTCCAAGACCAGCGCGGCCCTGGATTTGCAGGTTGTTCCTGTCCTTTGGGGGTTTAGGGGTTTAGGGCTTCAGGGTTTAGGGTTTAGGGTGGAGGGGTTTACGGTTTAAGGTTTAGGGAAGCACGAGCCAAGAGGTTCTCGCGAGTCAGGGCTTAGGGCTTCAAACCTCGACTTCCCTCAGCCCTGAGACGGACATGTTCCGAGATGTGTCCCATGTTCTGTGTTTTTGTTGCAATTCCTCCGTTTTGGGGGCGCATGTTTCGGGCTATCGGTTTCAGGTTTGTGGAGGTTGTTGCTATCTACTCGGCGGGAATCACGGCAGTTTTTATGCGGGGGTTTCGGCAAATAGGGGACCCTAATATAGTACCCTAAACAGTAGGATGCTTCTTGTAAGGACCCCAAAATAAGGTACCCTTGATTTTCGGAAACTCCCATACGGTTCTTTGCGGGCTTTACAACTACGGGGTTACAAATACCATAAACTGAAGGATATAATTAACACTAGTTACAGTTGCCTTAGTCCTTAAGCCTGCATACTGCGCGATCCCTGATCCTCCAAGCACAGGGCTTGAAGCCCACGAAACCTGCACTAAGCACTAGGCATTAGGCTTAGGGCTGACTTTTTGGGGGTTCTGAAGCCAGCCCCATTCGTCCTTGATCTTCTTCTTTCGCGCAAGCCTGCCCAGAAAGTCTGCGGGCATTGTCTGTGGAACGGACCGGAAAAACGAGAACACGGAATACTGTTGTCGAATACCAACAACTCCCTGCTACCTCTGCCTTGGTAACCGACGCAATACTATTGTGCCCGAGCCAATGCAGCTCAATTCGTGCAGGGGTTGTCACCCTGATTTGAGGTACATACCTTACTTGTCCTACGAAGCAATCCTGGGCTATCTCTGCATACATCCACAGATGGAGGAGCAAAGACGATGGTGGCCACTCTACCGTCTGCTACGCTCCTATTGGTTTTTACAAGGTTTCAAATCAACTTGCAGAATCAAAGTCTTGGCAAATTAGTGGGCCAGGGGTTCGAAAGTGAGGCAAACTCCAACGGCCATTTCTCAATTGTAACCCCAACCAGGAAATCACGGACCTAGAAATGGTGAATGACGCAAACGCTTTTGGCGTGCAAACCCCAAAGTCTGAGCTAGATCCACCCCAGAGAATCATAAAAGGCAAAAAAGGGGGAACACCCGCAACGCTCCGGCCCCCACAGTTAAAGTTAAACATGTTAAACCCAAGACATTAGGCATCGGGTGGCATAGGCAAAACCCTAAAACTGACTCCAAAACTCACCCTAACTCCCTCTGTCGACGGTGACTGCCTAAACCTCTAAACCCCAAAAAAACCCAACTCCCCAATGCCTAGGACCCTACAGCCCTCCCTACACCCTTAACCCTAAACCATTGGCCGCCCGCGCCCGGCGGCGGCCGGTACCACTGAACGCTACCGCTTCGAGATCTGGAGTCTACCAGACCTGATTTGGCACTGCTAGCCATGGGGCACAATAGTAAAATTGGGTACCCTTATCTCCCAGCGCGAGAACCCTGGCGGGGACGGGACCTGGTAGAAAGAGCTTGACGAGCGACCCTGGCGGGTATGGCGGGCGACTCTGGCGGGGACGGCTGACGACCCTGGTGGGGACTTGGTGACCGTGTCACTATGGGCACATCCAATAAACAGCGATCTTAACTCCGCCGTGGCAGGCGTCGAAGATATATCCGAGTAGACCCTGGCGGGGAAGGGGGGCAACCCTGGCGAGGACGGCGGACGACTCTGCTGTGACAGCAAAAGGGCCAAAAACAGCTTGGCAGACGACTCTGGAGGGGGACGGCGGACGACCCTGGCGGGGACGGCGGGCGACCCTGGCGGGGACGGCGACGACTCTGGCGGGGACTTGGCGACTCTGACAGGGACTGAAAAAGCCAAAAACAGCTTGGCAGACGACTCTGGAAGGATGGCGCCTTAGCGCGAGAACCCTGGCGGGGACGGGACCTAAGAGCTTGACGAGCGACCCTGGCGGGGATGGCGGGGCGACTCTGGCGGGGACGGCTGACGACCCTGGCGGGGACTTGGTGGACGGACGACACGGCGCGCGACTTTGGCGGGGACGGCGGGCAACCCTGGCGGGGACGGCGGACGACTCTGCTGTGACAGCAACTAAAAAGGCCAAAAACAGCTTGGCAGACGACTCTGGAGGGGGACGGCGGACGACCCTGGCGGGGACGGCGGGACGGCGGACGACTCTGGCGGGGACTTGGCGACTCTGACAGCGACTGAAAAAGCCAAAAACAGCTTGGCAGACGACTCTGGAGGGGATGGCGGACGGGACGGCGGGTGACCCTGGGGACGGCGGACAGCTCTGGCGGGGACTCGGCGATGACCAAAAACAGCTCGGCAGACGATTCTGGAGGACGGCGGACGACCTTGGCGGGGACGGCGACCCTGACCGAGCGACCCTGGCGGGGACAGCGGGGTGACCCTGCGGGGACCCAGTTCCTCCAAAAAGAGCTTTGCGGACAACCTGCGGGGCCCGTTCGTCGTCCTTCTCTTTGAAGTAAAGACGCAAAACAAGCTTTTTCTGGTGTGGACGGTTCGTCGTCCAGCCCAACAACAGTTAAACGTATAGCCATTCCGCAAGGGCACACGCATTTTGGGAGTGTTTGCGGCTTGCACTTAAAATTCTGCATGCCCTGCGCACGGTGGGTTGAGAAGCCTCATTCGTGGCAAGAATACACATGCTTAGATGCTAAATTTAAAACCCCAGTGTGGACATCTCGGCAACGAGTCTGCCAGTAGAGGCTGCCGCAAAGAGATAGCTGTGTTGATTCCCGACCAAACAGAGTGACCGAGACTCCTTTTCGATAACAGCAGCTGATAAAAGAGCGCAGATTTAGCAAGCACCCGTTCCAGAAATACATCAGGGGCATCGCAGCCACAGCCCATGAAAACCAGCCGTTCCCCATGTAGACGCTCGATTTTGCAAGCACCCGCTCCGGAAACACATCAGTGGCATCGCAGCAGACAGCACATCAAAACCAGCCATTCCCCATGTAGACACTCGATTTAGCAAGCACCCGTTCCAGAAATACATCAGCGACATCGCATCAAACAGCAAATGAAAACCAGCCGTTCCCCATGTAGACGTTCGATTTGGCAAGCACCCTCTCCAGAAACACATCAGGGGCATCGCAGCAATCAGCCCATGAAACCAGCCGTTGCCCATGTAGACGCTCGATTTTGCAAGCACCCGCTCCAGAAACACATCAGTGGCATCGCAGCGGACAGCACATCAAAACCAGCCATTCCCTATGTAGACGCTCGCTTTAGCAAGCGCCCGCTCCAGAAATACATCAGCGACATCGAATCAAACAGCAAACAAAAACCAGCCGTTCCCCATGTAGACGCTCGATTTTGCAAGCACGCAGCAAGCACCAAGTAACACAGAGAGAACGAATCTGCAAGTAAATTGCTGTAAATTCAGCTTCAGCACTCAATTCTCAATATTCCCGAATCAACATAATTACGTATCCCCAAGTAGACGCCCGGTGATGCGACCCCCCCGGGTGCTTCACCGCAAGGTGGGCTGGGATCCAACAAGCATGATACCACTTAGCTCCGTCACTGTACAGGGTGTGTCACAGTGCCGTGGCCAGGCGGAAATGTCCGTTTCACGTCTCTGGCGGCTGACGACTATAGTTTGACGGGGACGGGACGTCCTAGAAAAAGCTTGGGGACAGTGGCCGACTCTGGCAGTCTGGCGGCAAAGCTGGACAATTCTGGCACGGACTGCCGGGCGAAAAAACCCTGGCGGCCGACTGGATGATCAGCACTTTTGGCCGGACTGGCACGGACAGCGGACGGCTGCAGACCACTTCTGGAGGCTTGGCACTGGGCCCTGACGGACGACTCTGACGACGGCTGACGGACGACTCTGGCGGCCGGCGAGGACGAGCGAGGGCGTCGCTGCTATTTTGTGACTACATCACTCGGATGTCCCTTTGACGTTCCACAACATTGCAACGTCTTTTCGGCTAATTAGTGCAGCACTCGAATAAGAAGAAGCAGAACACAAAACCCGTTCTAGTCCTGCTTCGGGTGGTTGTGGGTGGGTTCCACGTTACGAAGACGGCGCGACCCACGACCACTCCATGGGTGGGGCGCGCCGTGGCACTGTGACAAACCCTAAACCCTAAACCCTAAACCCTAAAGCCCTAAAGCCCTGAGCCCTAAAAGCCCCAAGTCCCACCTCGGTGCTCCGAAAGCCCCAGACCCTCGCTCCTCCAGCCCTTTCCCCCCGCTGCCAGAAGCTAAAGGATTCTAGGGTTGAGGGTTTGGGTTGGGGGTTTAGGGGTTTGGAGGTGTTTACGGGTTTAGGGGTTTTGAGGGCGTAGGGGTTGAGGGGTTTAGGGGTTATGTTAGGGGTTTAGGGTTTAGGTTAGGGGTTAGGGGTTATGGGTTAGGGGTTTAGGGGTTTGGGGGTTTAGGGTTTAGGGTGCAAGAAACTGTAGATCCACCCCCACCTTACCCAAAACGCTCTCCGTAAACACCACCTGGAGCTGTGCATAACAGCAGAAAGCTAAATCAACCCTGGTGGAATACCCAGAACTCAAAACTCGGAGCCTGATTCCTTACAAACCCCATAGACAACATATAAACAAAAGGCCAAAAGAAATCAACACAAGCCCTGGATTAAAATGCCATAGAAAGCGTTGTAGAAACCTTATGCAACTCCTAAAATCCAGCACGTGGAGCCTGATAGGCAAGTTATTGGCTTTCCGCCCCATGCTTTCGCCACTCCCATGGCTCCAAACCGATTCGAAGCCCAGGGTTTAGGTGTTTAGGTTCAGGGTGTAGGGTTTGGGGGATTGGGGTTTGAAGTTTTTTTTGAATGTTTATGTTGGGGGGGTTTGAAGGGTCTCCGTAAGGGTGTTTTTGGGGTTCTCAGCAGGGTCTTGGGCTAACAAAGGGGTTTGAGGCCTTGTTGCATTTTGAGCTATCTTGAGCTTTGGGATTTGGACTTGCGGGTTTTGACCTGAGGCAAAGCCTAAAGTTTGGACGTCTTCCAAGCTCTGGGCCAGGATCACCACCGCTTCAGTTTGCCACAGAAGCAGGACAGCCATACACCCTCGCGATCCTTATCTGCGTTCTTGTTAAGGAACTTAATTTAAGTTACCATAATAGGGATCTATAGTACTGCAAATAATATGGTTTGATTAATATGGAACAAGAACCCGGTTACCTGAAACCCAAAGCCCCTGCAGAGTAGGTTTGCTGTCAAGGAGGGATCAGAAGCTTCTGGAAATTTCCAGCTTTTTTGGCATATGAGTCGGAGGCCTGAAAAGGTTGGATGAAGGTAGGTGGGATATTCCCAGATAAGAGTCCTTATCTACTATTTGCTTAAGAACCCCCCAAAAAATAAAAAATGATAATCCCTATATTATCCCTATAAGGAATATATTTCTTATTTTTTGGGGGGTCTTAAGCAAATAGTAGTTATATAAGAGATCCTTAATCCTACCTACCTTCATCCGAGGCTTCAAGACTGCTTGGGGTCTTGGGGCGTGAGGACCCAGGTCTTCACCGTCTAGAGGTTTAGGGCCTTTAGGGCTTCAGGGCTTCAGGGCCTTTAGGGCTTCAGGGCCTTTAGGGCTTCAGGGCCTTTAGGGCTTCAGGGCCTTTAGGGTTTGGGGCCTTTAGGGCTTAGGGCGTTTAGGCTTTGGGGGGATTTGGGGGTTTATGGATTTCAGGTTTCGGGTGCAGGGTCCAGGGCTGGGGGTGGGACTTCGAAACGGCTTGTAGCGGTAAATCGAAGCTGAATCTTAATACACACCCCTAGACCGCACAAGGGAGCGTCGAAAAGTACGGGATCCTCATATCGGTCCCTGAAAACAGGGTCCGCAGCAAAAGAGTCCTAAACGGGAAGACCAGAGCGGCAAGAGACCCCTTACAACAAGCAAGCAGCCTTCAACCAAGCCACGAACCTCAACGGTTACTGCCTAAAGCCTAAACCCGTACTAAAACCCTAAACCCTAAACCGTGGCTCCCTCCACGGTCTTAGGCCCTGGGCACGACCCGGAGCAGGGCTTGCAACCACCTGGCTTTGGGGCATACTGTTAACCCAACGAACTGATACTTGGCGGATGAGGGGACTTAATAAGTATCCCAAAACCCTATAGAACGTTTCCTTAAAGGACGCCTTATAAACTCACTTATTAGCCCATGAACCTCTAAGGAATGCGAAGTCCAAGACGAAGAGGCGCCCGTATCCAGACATCCTACAAAGCGACATACCTTATGGATATGGGCGGTTGTCAAAATCATGGTCCCTTTTTGGGTCCTTAATATAATGTGGCACTGAATATTCAACGTACCCAGAAAAGGATCCTAGTTTTGACAACTACCCATATTGGAAGAGAGAGAGAGAGAGAGAGAGAGAGAGAGAGAGAGAGAGAGAGAGAGAGAGAGAGAGAGAGAGAGAGAGAGAGAGAGAGAGAGAGAGAGAGGGAGAGAGACAGAGAGAGACAGAGACAGAGACAGAGACAGAGACAGAGAGATTTTCCTAACTATTAGGGCCCACTATATCATAGAACCCTGCTATAGATCCCCTATTTTTGCACATAGGGTTTGTTTGTCGGTACGCAAGCTGGCTTGCAGGGCAGCTGGTGCACTTTGGCGCAATCGGAAGTGTGGCACAGGCTGATCCTGCACTTGCGGTAAGTCGCTTTCTTGACTCTGTTCCCTGAGCCCTGAACCCTAACCCCCTAAACCCTCTAAACCCTAGACCCTAAACCGATTTTCCGATATCCAGTATTTATTATGTTAATGGGTTGGCACGGGCTTCCTCGACGGGCTCTCGCTATATCTGTGCTTGCACGGCCTCGGCATTCTGCCCAGAAGAATCCAAGTCATTGTGAAGCTCAGCACTTAGGGAGGTTATGCGTGCAGCCGCGCTCCGGCACAACCCTCAAGGCAGGAGTGTCTCCAGCACCAGTCGCCCGTGTTATATCCACATCCGGAGGCGGGGCGGAAAACCGGAGGGGCGTAAGCCCCAGGCGGTCCGCGAAAGCGGAGCCCATCAACTCGTGGACTCGCATAAGCTCTTCGGGCGGAATGTCGCGAAGAGCCGGCCAAAGGACCTCGTTGGGGAAGCTGAGAAACTCTTTCAGAACGTCAGAGACGGGCGGGAGAGCAGCATGTGCAGAACCACCTTGGTCAGCCGGACGTCCAGGGAACGGAGCGGAGGCCATGACTTCCCCAGTCAAATCCTAAACCTAAATCCTGCGTCTACCTGTACCGGCTGTAGGATTTAGGGTCCAAGGGTTTAGCGTTTACGAATTGACTTCAGGGTTTAGGGGTTTAGGGTTTAGTCAGTAGGGGTTCGAGGCTGAGACTGAGGGTCCTCAAAGCCGGGCCTGGAACCTGCCACGTCCCAAAGCCTCAACCCGAACGTTCCAAGCCGGCGGTGCCGCTTGAACTTGTACTGGAGCAGCTCCTTGCTAAAACTCACTTCCCAGGAGGGTTGTCGGGTTTAGGGTTTAGGGCCAAGTTTAGGGTTCAAGGATTAATTACGAGTCAAGGGGTTCGGGCTCTGGGTTCCCACTACCCAACCCAAAAAGAACTCTTGTTTTCAACCTGAATATGAAGCAACAGAGGTCGTAATACTTAGAACTCGTATTCCCTCATCGTCTAGAGTTTACTGGCAAACAGGAATCCGTCAAAACCCATACACTTAAGCCTTGCAAACCCTCTAAACACACCCTTTCGAAAACCCGCGTAAAACCCTCTTCTTTCGATCCAGTTTAGTCTGTATGGTGTGAGGGTTTGACGGCGTCTCGGGCCAGGGGTTTCAGAAACCTTTTAGGGGGTGGCTACACTAAGCTTTTAAGCCTCAGGGTCCAAGTGGTCCAAATTATGCTCACAGGGATGCAGAATGTGGGAGTTTCCGAAAAGAGGGGACCCTAATAATCCCTAATATAGTACTCCGAAATAGTAGGATCCTTATTATAAGGACCCCAAGCTAAGGGACCCCTACTTTTGGGCAACCCCCATGTGGGTTCGGATCTTCGAGCTTCAGGATTACTTTGAGGAGCAGGCGCCTCAGAAGGTCTACTTAAAGGATCATGGGACTTAGTAATTACTAGGGTTCGTTAAAGGGTTCCTTAAATGAGATCTATAAGGGGAGAGATAGCAACGAGGAAACGGATAATACTACTTCTCGCCGCAATGCAGGTACTTCTAGCTCCCACTTACTAAAGCATCGAATGTGCTTGTGATCCGTAGTGAGGGAAAAGGCAGCGTCGAAGTTTCAGCACCGCTTCCGGCTTTCTGGGCACGCACCCCCTTTAGAGTTTAGGGTTTAGGGTTTAGGAGTTGCATGATAACTTGTACGAGCTCCGAAAAACCTCCGCCATCAGAAGAACTAGAGCTTTCAATGTGGAGTGCAACCAGGCTACCCCGAAGCAGTCCGACGCCTCAACTGCCCAACCTCCTCGAGCATTCTACCGTCTCCGACACCCTTATACCCAAAACCCTGAACCCTGAAACCCTGCTTGAGCCCGAAGCACCAGAACCACCCCTGAGCCCTGAACGTTTGTACGCATTGAAACTTCGACCCCTTAGGCTTCAAGAAAAGCACTCTGACGAGGAGTCCTCGGATCGAGGTAGTGGGAACCAGTAGAGCCTGAACCAGGACATCAAGTTGGCAGAGGGAGTGGCTTCAGGTTTCTATGGGCTTCTATGAGCCGATGCAAAGCTTTCTTACGTCTTGTAGGGTGCTGTTCAGATGTTTGTAGGATATAGTCGGCGGTGATTCTGAGGGCTTCGGGCGTTTAGCGTCTATGTGGCTTTAAGATCTTATCGTCGTTTAGAAGGCTCGTCATGGATTTACGAAGGTTAAAATTATGGCCATGTGGTGTTTACCGAGTTTCGCCAGGGCCTTACAAGCTTCGGTGGAGGCCGTGTTGACTGTGAGTTTCAGCGTAAAACCACTGATTGTGTGGTCTCGCTCTTTCCAGTTTAGCTAGACGCTTGTAGAGGCTGTCGTGTTTGCAGGGTTGCAGTGTCCAACACTACCAGTTCACTAACGCTTTCAAACCGGTTGTTGTTGATGTTTGATGGGTTTGAAAGTGATGTAGACTTTTCTGCTGTGTTACGCAGTGTCAAAGGTCTGCCTGCACGGCCGCATATTGGGGTCGTACGGGGGTGTTTGGACTGTTCGTTTGTCACGGTGCCAGAGACTGGGGTGTCGATTTCTAGGATACCCAGTAACCTAAGAATAAAAAGGCCTCTATTTTTGGCATTGGGTAGCTTTACAAGGAACCTAGGACTACAAAAAGGGAATAAGGGTACTACTGGCCATCCTAGATTTGGAAGCTCATAGCATGGTCCTGATCGGGCTTCGAATGAGATGATACTTGCTGGTTCCTCTAGGCTTCAACAAGGCTTTGCATAATTGTCTGCCGATATCCGAAAACCTAGACCCCAAGCGTTTGGCTTTTGGTTTAGGAAGGTTCAAACCCTAAACGACATTTTGGCGAGTAGGGTCAAGCGAGTCTACCGAGCGAGGACTCAAGCCCTAATTTGTGTAGGGGCCCTTAGTAATTGGAATGGGGTTTTGGGTGTTCCTTGTTATAGTTATGGTATGATAGCCCCCAAAACCCTACTCTAATTATGAAGGCCCCTACATTAGGCCCTAGTACGGTGTAACATTGTATCCGTCACGGTATGGTGTATCGAGCGCAGACCGAGGTATCTTCCTGTGTAGGCTTTGGGGTTCAGAATTTCGGGATGTAGCGTTTAGGGTTTAGGGTTTAGGACTTAGGGTTTAGGGTTTATAGAAGATGCAGATGTTCAGCCAACCCAATCCGAACTCACTGTGTAACTCAACGGCAGACGGTCTCCGAAAGTAGATGCGACTATGTGAAATCAGCATCTAGGGTGTAGCGAAGAGGGCTCGGGACTTCAAGATATAGGATTATCATAGGGACCTTCAGGGGGGTAGGGCGGAGGGAGGTAGGGGATTATATTTCCGTAAATGGGCCTTATTATTCTGACTTTTATGTAGAGCCCCTGGTCCTTCAGCGAATATGATATACAGGTCTCTAAATGCAACGTTCCGTTTTGACGACCTGTCCGGCACATGCTACATAAGTCTTTCAAAGTTAGGGTCCTTGACCATCAACCTGTCCGGCAGTATTCGCTGCAGTCGCTGGCATGGTTAGTGCTGGGGGCAGTAACAGTAGCAGTCTGGGTTTCAGTAAGACACTAAAAGCCACCAGCAGCAGGAGGAGCCGACGGAGGAGTAGTAGGCCAACTACTACTACTACTCCTCCTCCTCCTACTCCTACTCCTACTCCTACTCCTACTCCTACTCCTACTCCTACTCCTACTCCTACTACGACGACTTCTGCTACTACTTCCACTACTAGCAGCAGTAACAGTAATGGTAGCAGCAGCGGCATCCGTAGCCGTAGCAGTGGTGGTAGCCGTAGCGGTTAGCAACAGGAGGAGTAGTGGTAGTAGTAGTAGTAGTAGTAGTAGTAGTAGTAGCAGTAGCAGTAGCAGTAGCAGTAGCAGTAGCAGTAGTAGTAGCAGTGGTAGTAGCAGTAGTAGCAGCAGTAGTAGTAGTAGTAGTAGCAGTAGCAGTAGCAGTAGCAGTAGCAGTAGCAGTAGTAGTAGCAGTAGTAGTAGCAGTAGTAGCAGCAGTAGTAGTAGTAGTAGTAGTAGCAGCAGTAGCAGTAGCAGTAGCAGTAGCAGTAGCAGTAGCAGTAGTAGTAGCAGTGGTAGCAGCAGTAGTAGCAGCAGTAGTAGTAGTAGTAGTAGTAGTAGTCGTGGTGGTGGTGGTGGTGGTGGTAGTAGTAGTAGTAGTAGTAGTAGGAGTAGTAGTAGCAGTAGCAGTTGCAGTTGCGCTTGCAGTAGCAGTAGTGGTAGCAGTAGCTACCGTCCTCGTGGCAGTAGCAGTAACAGCAGTGGTGGTAGTAGGAGTGGTAGTCCTCGTCGCCGTCGTCGTCGGTGTCGTAGCCTTAGCAGCAGGAGCACAGCAGCAGCAGCAGCAGCGGTGGTTGTAGTAGTCGCAGGAGCAGTGGTAGTAGCAGCTGCAGCAGTAGGAGGGAGCAAGGCGGGTGGAGGTGGAAGGGCCATCGAAGCGCTATCAATCCAACTGCATCAGGAAACCGGTTAGGCGTGAATGAGGCCAATGATGTATTCTGCTTCGCTGTCAGGAAGGGGAGGACCCTAAATTTGACGTTCCGAACACTGGTGTCGGCTCACTGTGTGATAAGCGCATGGAAACCTTTCTGCGGCAAGCACCTGCTCGCAGCCTTGCACTGCCTGCAGTGTGCAACTTGACAGGAAACTCTCACTTCCCGCTCTCAACCTACTGGCTGCTAAACAGCTCTGAAACCTCAAAGTCTACAGCTAAGCAGCTTTGAAACCTCAAAGTCTACACCCTAAAATTAAACCCTCAATCCGAAACCGTGAACCCTGAACCCTTGGACCACGCTCAAGGCTTCAGGGACCCTGATTCCGGGTTTACAGTTTACGGCTTTAGGGTTCCAGGCCCAGGATTTGCGCTTACGCCGTCACAAAGACGAGGGAAGGCATATTGAAACCCTCAGTCCGAGACCATAAACTCAAACTTACCCGGTCTTACGGTAGGGTTCTTGGGTTCACGTTTTCGGGTTTAAGGGCTTAGGGCTCTGATGTTAAGGTCTAGGATTGTTGAAGAGTCGCGTGTGCCATTGACCGCTAGCTTCCGAGCGAGACCATACCTACTTGGAGGTTTATGGGTAGATATGCGTGGGGTCATAATTAGGGTAACCATAAATATAACCCATGTTAGGGGACTTTTAATCCCACTTATAACTACCCATGAACCTCCAGGAAAAGGCCCTAAACCTATACCCTTATAGAATCGCTGTAGATTCTTTTCAAGGGACCCTCCTTAACGGGAACCCAACTCCTCATGAACCTCCAAGTGCTACTTTCGAATCGGTTCAGGCCTAATCTGAAGGGCTGGGGATCCTTTGGGGTTCAGGGTGTAGGGTTTTGGGGGTTCAGGGTTTCGGTTTTTTGTAGTTAGGGTTTAGGGCTTAGGGTTTCGGGGTTTAGGGTTGAGGGTTAAGGGGCCATAAAAGTTCCCGTAAGCCTTACTATGAGGTTTGGTATAGGGGCCTGAATAATTTGTGTTTAGTTGCAGGGCGCAAGCACCAAGGGCCCACCACCCTAAGTTCAATAGCCTGAAACTTAGAAACCCATGTAAATGGCCGTCACACACACACAGACAAGAGCGGCCAAGCTTTGTGCTTCCACCAACGGCATGTCTCCAAAGTTCGTCGCATGTTTCAGGGTTGAGGGTTTAGGGTTAGGGTTTAGGGAGGGGTATGTTGGAATCTGGATTTTACGGTTTGCGTTTTCGGGTCTAGGGCTGGGGCATGTGTTGGATTTCAATTGGCATGGGCATTGGCATTCGTTGACTAGAGCGGTAGCAGCGAAAGTAAATGCCAAATTAGCACTACTGCTAATGCCACTGCTACTAGTAAGAACACCACCATCACGACGGCCACCACCGCCACCACCGCCACCACCGCCCCCACCACCGCCACCACCACTGCCGCCGCCACAACCACCACCACGTGCACCATAACCACTACTACCACCATCACCACCACCATCACCACCACCATCGCCACCACCATCACCACCACCATCACCACGACAACCACAACCACCACAAACACCACGACCACCACGACCACCGCTACTGCCACGACACCACGACCACCACGACCACCACGAACCATCACGACCATCGCGACCATCGCGACCATCGCGACCGCGAACAGGACCACTACAACGACTACAACGCCTTGTATTACCAAAGAGGTCATTAGTAGCCGTCCATGCTTCCTTTCCAGTAGCGCTGCAGCAGTAGTACTTATGGGGGTATAGGGGGCCTTAATAGCTATAATAAGGACTTAATAAGGCCTATTTAAGGAAGGATAGTCCCCTACCCCCCCCAAGGGTCCCTGTGAAACAGTAATACCCTAAACCCTAAACCCTAAACCCTAAACTCTACTACCACTCGGTTTCAGAGACAAGCTCGCACCATGCATAAGAGAGCCAGCGCATGGAGCAGGGGACTTAGCAAGTAGGGTTTAGGGTTTAGGGTTTAGGGTTTAAGGTTTAGGGTTTAGGGTTTAGGGTGCAATCCAACGGAACTACAGGGGTTTAGAGTTCAGGGTTTAGGGTTTAGGGTTCGTTATCATGACTAAGAGCCCCAGTGAAGTCCTTATAGCCTTGCTAAGTCCCATGGTCCTCCGATGTACAAAACTTCGGCAGACCCGGCAACGAAAGCACCAGGAATACGCGAAGCCCTTAAAGCCAAATGGAGAGTCGGTTAAAGAATCATTCAGGTCTTCGTGCTCTGTCTCCAGGACCGATCTGCATACCAGCAAGGCTACCGGAGTTGTGTGTTTCGGGTTTCTGCTTCGTCCTTACAGAGTGCTTTGGAGGGTTGGGTGTAGTTGAAGGTTCATGGGTAGCTATAAGTGAGGTTTTAAGTAGGGTAACCATAAATGATTATACCCCATATAAGGGAACTTATAAGCCCACTTACAACTACCCATAAACCTCCAAGTAGTTGAAGCTTACGCGCTCATGGTCTTGAACGTCGTATCTAAACCTGGAAGGAGCCTTAAAGCTGATCCACATCTCACCAAGTGCATGCAATGTAGAAGCCCAGATAACTACAAATATCGTGCCTTACTTGGAGGTTCATGGGTAGTTTATATTATCACCCCACTTATGAAGTGGGGTTATAAGTCCCCTAATTTGGGTTGTAATTATGGATACCCTACTTATAGCCCCACTTATAACTACCCCTGAACCTCCAAGTAGGGTTCCTGACTCAATGTTACTATACCATACCGCCCAAAAACCCTGTTCTTTGAGGATGCATATGTCGTCCTTAGGTTCGTTCTTCGTCGATAGGCTTTCGCCCGCATCGCTCCAAGACCCGATTTAGGGTCTAGGGCTTAGGGGCCCTATTCTAATTATTCAGGCTTAGGGTTTAGGGTTTAGGGTTTAGGGGTTTAGGGTTTAGGGTTTAGGGTTTAGGGTTTAGGGTTTCTGTACCAGTACCGTATAGTCCCCTTTGAAAAGAGCCCCTTAACCCTAAACCTTCAATCATATGGCCAAAAGCAGCCGCTCGTTAGCTGCAGACTTCACCAGACATAGTATAGTACAGTAGCGACTTCACCAGACATGGTATAATATAGTATCGTATCTCACAGCCAAGTATACCGCATAACAGTCCATCATAGCATAGAAAAGCATAGCATAGGAAAATTGCAAATCGCTTGTATAGCACAGTATCGTATATAGCCGGCAGCAGCCGGTATTCTTACTTTCATCGGGAAAACAAGGCCGCATATATCGCAGGAATACCCTGAACCCTAAACGTCTAAGCATCTCAACCCCCAGACCCCTAAAAATATAAATCCCTAAACCCCTAAACCCCTAAACCCCCTAAACCGCCTGCAGCACCCTCTTCCAGAAATCCCAGGCCTGAAAGCTGGATTTAGGGCTTTGGTTTTACGATTTTCGGGCTTCAAGGGTTTACGGCGTGGGGTGTTGGCGGGTTTGGGGGGGGGTTCAGGGTTTAATGTAGAAGCCTGAATAATTGCCCATACTATTTTGTGGGTTCCTTTTGGAACAGCAGTATCATGGGCCCCAAAACCCTGTTGTAATTATTAAGGCCCCTATATTAGGGTTTTAGATTCTTAGGGACTTCGGAAGTGCAAGCAGCCTTGCCAGACGCCTATCTCACTGAAGCTTCGAAGCGAAATCGTGGACAATCGGCCGAAGACCCAGACAAGCAAGTGTTTGGGGCTGAGGCTTTAGGGCATAGGGCTCTCGGGCTGCCGCTATACTCCCCCTACTACTACTACTGCCACCACCACCACCACCACCACCACCACTACTACTACTACTACCACTATTACCACTACTACTGCTACTACTACCACTTATGCTACTGCTACTGCTCCGACTCCGACTCCTACTCCGACTCCGACTCCTACTGCTACTGCTACTGGTAGTGCCTCTGGCTCTGCCTCTGCCACTGCCACTGCTACTGCTACTCCTGCTGCTTCTGCTTCTGCTACTGCTACTCCTGCTGCTTCTGCTACTACTACTACTACTACTACTACTACTACTACTACTACTACTACTACTACTACTACTACTACTACTACTACTACTTCTACTACTACTACTACTACTACTACTACTACTACTACTACTACTACTACTACTACTACTACTACTACCAGCTGCCTATGGCGACAAGCGCTGGTGCTGACGGTCATAAGTTGAAGAATGCTTTTTCTGTCCAACCCGTATTGGAGCCAACCTTGAACCGTAAGCCGGAATTGGTGAATCTTGCCAGAAAGGCCTATACTGAACTTAGAACCCTAGCAAAAATTATGATTTTAGCTATTTCTTAGGGATTATCATGACCAAAAATTAACAAATATTTCTGAGTACCCCTAAGATTCGATTCTGCGCTTTCGCAAGAGTATCGATAAGGCTCAGATTGGAACCGTCTCGCTAGTCGTCGCCCTATGCAGATGTCTTCGCTATCTTCTGCAGGAAAGCGCGTGTCTTGTTTGGTGTTCGGCCTAACCAGTGGACTTTCGTGTGTGGCATGCGCAGCCAGCATTTTTGGCGCGCATAGTGAGAACTCTGCTCGGGGTGATAGCTCAAAGCTCGGATCAGCGCTTCGGGCTGAAGACAAAGAGTCTGAAGGTGTAGGGTGGAGGGTTTCAGCTGCAGATCATCACCTTCACTGACAGAAGCTTGGCTGGTTGCAAACTCCGATCAACCAACAAGCGCGGAATACAGAGACTAGCAAGCCGCAACACTCTTACACAATGATCATGACGATGATGCTGTTGATACTGAGCAGCATGAGACTGACCATGATGATGAATACTGAAGACTCAGATGGAGAGAAGGGATCGCAAGCAGATTCTTTCAACTTTCCCCCAAGAGTCCTTCAAATGTCACCAGCGGATTCTGGCCACTGCACAACCCTAAAACCTAAACCCCAACCCTCAAGCCTAAACCCTAGTAAAGCCTAAACCCCAGTAAACCCTGAAACCTAAACCCTAAACCGTAAACCCCGTTGAAGGAATCGGAGTCGAAGGAATCCTGGTTGACAGAAACGCCCAAAGTTGATGAAGAAGGCTTCGACCGGAGAGAAGGACAAGAACGAGGATGCTGAAGAGGATGCTGATGACGTTCATCCTTGCTTATCATCGCTTATCAGCAGCAGCATTACCACGATCGACATGTCATGCCATGCCATGCAATGCCACTACCCCTAAACCCTCTACCGGTTAAACGCCATGCCTCGGCGAGGTTCATCGGCGGAGGCATCATCATCAGCGTGCTCATCAAACCCTACTGCCAGCCTTCCAGTCCGAACACTCAACCCCAAGACAGTTGGGGTGCAAATCTTCCGAGCTGAGCTGACAGAAAGTGTGCGGTGGGAGAGACAACGCCAACTGGTAGCGAGTGACCACCGCAGTCACACATGGAGCACGACTCTGTGGCACGCGTGGGCGGTGTTTTTGGAAGCCGGCAATCCAACTGCCATTGCCTAGGCGTTTGTACAGACATCTGGGTGGTTGTCAAAATTAGGGTCCCTTTTTGGGTCCTTATTATAATACGGCACCTAATATTTAGGGTACCCAAAACGGGACCATAATTTTGACAACCACCTATCTGGAGGCTGCTATCAGTCTTGTGTTTTTTTCGGAACTGTCTTGATGCTGTTGCGACTAGGTTCCGAGGATTGCCATGTTTAGTCTGACCTCTTCTTGGATGATCATGGGTAGCTATAAGTAGGGTTAGAAGTCCCCTAATATGGGTTATAAGTATAGTTACCCTAATTATAACCTTAGTTACTAAGTCCCATGATCCTTTGAGTTGTTGCCTATATGGATTTGTCTCAACACTGCGGGATACTTTCCCGGGGTACTTGCGGATTTCACAACTATGGGTTCTGTAGCCAAGTGATGCTCTCCAGAATAAACCGGGCAAAAGGGTCCTGAACTTTCCCTGAACCCATAGAATGAGGATCCTTACGACCTTCGGTGTGCCTCGCATGCGGATTATACTGGTGGACGGCTTAGGCCTTAGGGTTTTAGGTTTCAAGGGCTTGTGTTTGAGGCTGAGGTTTAAGGGTGCAAGGTGATAGAAGTGTTATATTAGGTGCTTCGGTTTGTGCCTTGGGCTTTGTTGCCTCTGCCAGTGAGGAATCCTGCGCTTTGGACTGTTTGAGTTTAAGGTGTTTTTTGTTTTAAGGTTATTTCTAAAGTTGGAGTTTCAGGTTTTTTTTGAATAGGGAGTTTAGGGTTTAGGGTTTACGGGCTCAACACACCTTGATTTAAGAGTTCAGGATTGTGGAGGTTCGGAGCCTTTTCTACAAGTCTTGCGTTGGAGACCAACTTTCCGCCCACCGCTCGGCTTATGGAACAGAGGCTCCGGCGAAGAAGAATTGAACTTGAAATCGATGTGAATTTGGCCCAAATGCGGCCCGCGGAAACGCTCCAGCCTTATGCATGATGGCCAAAGATGGCGAACACCAAAAGGAGCTTGATCACTGTCACGGGGTCCTTTCAGATGCCGCGCTCAAAGGAAAAGTTAGAAAAGAAAAGCAGCGACCGTCACGTCCAAATATCAAGGCCCTCGTCCGTAATAACCGAGGCTCTAGGTTTAGCGTCTAGGTTTAGGATTTAGGATTTACGGGTTTAGGTTTAGGGTTTAGGAGTTTAGGGGTTTAAGGGCTTTGGGGGTTTAGGGGATTAGGGGTTTAGAGTTTAGAGTTTAGGGAGGCAGCGATCTCAGGTCCTGAGGCCTAGTGGAAGCCTTTGAGCAGGCGGCATTTCTGAAAAAGGAGCAGCCCTGGCAATGGATCCTCCGAATGCCCATGCAGCCTTTAGGGCCTAGCACTTCTGCAAGGATGCTTCGGATTTTTCACAAACATCCCAGGGTTTAGCAGGGTTTAGGGGTTAGGATTTAGGGTTTCGGGGTTTGGGGTTTAGGAGTTTAGGGGTTTAAGGGTTTTGGGGTTTAGGCTTTAGGGCTAGCCTCTCATCTGCTCTTTAGTACTTGGCCGCCCAATAGAACAACAATAAAACCAATATGCATACTACTCTCCTTACGTTAATAGTTTAAGAAAACAAACTTAACCATCATTCCTCAGAGCAGTAAACTTACTTCCCAAATACCCATGGGGTGAAAAGCTCAAACTTGCAGAATAAGACCACCTTATAAGAGGCAAAAGCTGAAAAGTTGGGCTTGGAACCACTAAGTAAAGTAAGAAGCCCAAGCTGGGGCAAGGCTCAATCAATTTCCACATGGCCCAGTTAAGCTGTGGGCCTGCATTCGGAGAGCTTCAGCCAGGCACCAGAATGGTTGTGGGATTCGCGTTTAGGGTTTAAGGTTTAGGGTTTAGGGATTCGGGTTTAGGGTTTAGGGATTCGGGTTTAGGGTTCAGGGTTTAGGGATTCGGGTTTAGGGTTTAGGGTTGCTATACGACGGCGATGGTCACCCATCCTAAGCCATGTCTTTCGCGGACTCTGAAGCTGACACCCTGCTTCCATAAGTCTGAAGCCTATAGCCTACTTAATAAAGGATCATGGGACTTAGTAACTAGGGTTATAATTAGGGTAACTATACTTATAACCCCAATTAAGGTACTTATAACCTTACTAAGTAAGTCCCATGATCCTCCAAGTAGGAGTTCTAGTCCCTGAATCCCTACAAGACCTATGAAACTCCAACAACATCCCATGAAACCCAATACGGCACCTGCGCAATCCCTAAGCATAAATCGCAGAACACGAAACTCTAAGGCCGCCAAAGCCGTAAAACCTTCAGGCCGCCAACCCTGATCTTAAAGCTGATCAGAGCCCCGCAAGAACCCTTGAGAACCTTAATTAGGCTTTAGGGTTTAGGGTGAAGCAGTGGGGGTTAGTGATGATAGGGAGGCCTCAACGATTCGAACAGGGTTTTGGAAGACAATTTTACTGAAACCTCAGACGACAATCAAGAAACCCTGAGGAATACAGTCACTAATCATTGAACTCGCTGCGGCCCCAAGAAACTAGGGAGCTGCAGGGTTTTTCTGCTTTCGGCTTTGGTGCAGGGCTTTAGGATTCCGTGTATATATATATATATATATATATATATATGTATACACTAATGTACACCGACATACATACATACATACACACTACATACATATATGCATACTTACTTACTTACTTACTTACACACAGGTACATACACGTACATTTTTCCATGTATCATTCCTTTGGCCTGTACGGAAGCTGTCCAGAACGCTTCTCGACGCATAAATCGCGCATAGCAGCTACATTGCAGAGGCTCCAGCGGACGCTTGCATATCAAACAACCACCATAGGCCTGTTGCTTTCCATGACCCTGATTCGATTTTGCGCAAGCAGCTGTTGATAATGCTGTTGCTGTTGGCTGTCGTTGAAGGTTGTTGAGTGTTGTTGATAATGACCACATTTCTGACGTTGTGGCAGTAGTTACTGCCGTTGCTGCGACGGCCGCTGTCTCTGTCGCCGTAGCAGTCACAAACTCTGCTGTTGTTGTTGGCGGTCGCAGTAATGATTGTGGTTGCGATTGGCGGGAGCAGCGGGCCCCTGCTGCACCTGCTGCACCTGCCGATGATGATGCTGAACTGTTCTGGTTTTGCTGTCGTTGCGGTCACTGTTTATGTTGTTGCTGCATTGGCTGTTTAACAAAGCAGTTATGACACCAGCTATGCCAATGATACACAGCCCTGCTAGGTCTTGGAACTTTGGAGCCACCCAGCTTCATAAACTCCCGAACTCGGCGAACATGCACAGTTTTGGCGGCATAGCGGACCTACACCCAGAACACTAACGCCACGGCGGAGAGCGCTGTGCGGAAAACCTTCGCTAGCCGGTTACACTTTCGTGCAGAAATTGTTGTTGAGACAGGCCCTACACCGTAAACTGCTGACTCTTTGGACTTAATGGAACCCGTCGTCCGAAAAGGAGCCGGAAGATTCCCTGCAAAACCTTTCGCTGCAGGAAGCAAGAAGCCAAGCGTTGTTCAGCAACTTTCGCCGAGGTAGGATGTTGCGATCTGGATCTTGCCCGCAACCCGAAGCCCTAAACCCTAAACCATTAAAAGCCTAAGCTCTCGAATGTAAAGCTTGGGGTTCCGAAAACCTCCTGCTGCTCTGCTACTTGGACAACAACCAGCCTCAAGAAGGGCCCAGTGGTTCAGGCTTTAGGATTTAGGGGGCAGGGTTTAGGGGTTCAGGGCATATGGGAGTTTCCGATTTTGAGGGGTACCTTATTTTGGGGTCCTTATAATAAGGATCCTACTATTTAAGGTACTATATTAGGGTCCCCTATTTTCGGAAACTCCCCTATGGTCCTTGAAGCAGGATATTTGGGAAGGAGGCTCCAACTTCGCATGGCATGGACCTAGACGAGGGGATACTGCCGTTTACAGAAAGGGAGCCATCCTTAAACCCCCATTTAAACAAACAGCAATCGCAATACCCATAATAATAGTAATAAGAAGAAGAGTGCTCATGCTCTCTTGGGCCTGTACCCTGCAAAGCCGTATTTCAAAAATCTGTGCAAGCTTTGTTCTGATTGTTAACATATCTTCGCTGGACGACTTAAAAAAGGCTTGCAGTTCGAGGTGGCCTCCAGCTCCCGATTTGGCTTGAGCAAATATGGAGCTTCACAAACTTCGGGGACCGGAATGCTGTATCCGTTGCGACTCGACGCTTACCCCTATAAAGCCCCTTGGCAACCTGTGGAAAACTTCAAAACGGTACACAACCCCATAAATAAGCCCTGTAGTCTCCGAAAACTTCCCCCACAAAAACCTATTCTGGACAGTAGGAAAAAAACCCTAAACCCTAAACCCTCGGGTGCTGTCGGGCTCTGTCAGCGGCCCTTAAAAGGCGGACAGCCTCCAATTGGAGACTTCTCTCGGAACAAGCGAGGTTGCGAAGATTACGACAGGCTTCAGGGCGGAAGCCTTGGGTTTGGGGCTTAGGCTTTACGGTTTAGGGCTTAAGGCTTAGGGTTAAGGCGGTTGGTGTCAGTTCTGGTGGCCAGAACCCCACCCCAACGAACAGAAGCCACAACACGAGACTAGAGAAGAATCACTCTCGGGAGACCCACAGACACCTACCAATCCGCTGACTTAAACTCTGCATCTGGTGTGAAAACCTTACATATTATGCTGGGCCCCGGCAAATGAGGCATGGCATGACAGCGGCGGAAGCGACTTTCTCTGCAACCTCATGCACTCTACTTAAGAAAACGCAGGCTACAAGGCGACCTTCGCGAAAGCCAGCACCGATTCTCAGTTCGGCACTACCTGTCAGGAACGAGGGGTCGTGGCTCTGCAGGTAGCAGGGTTTAGGGCCGGGACTCGTATGTTATATACATCCTAAATAGCATGATCCAAGTTGCAAACACTCGCAAGGACTGGTGCTCAACTTCAATGATAGGGTTTAGGGTTTGGGGTTTACGGTCTAGGGGTTTAAGGGTTTAGGGTTTTAGGGTTTAGAGCCTAGGGTTTAGGGCTTGAGGGTTGTAGCTTTTAGGATTTACGGTTTAGGTTTTGATGCTGTTCGTCCCAAAAAAACCAACGACATGCGAAACGGATAGTCGTAAAACCTGCACCCTGCACTTTACAGGCCTACATCTTAAACCCTGCACAAGGTGTCGCTTGCGAGTTGGGTTTCGGGTTTAGGCGTTCGGATTTCGGCCGTAGGATTTGAGGTGGAAGCCCGAAGCTGTGAGGATCGTGTGAGCTTCTCTGCCAGACTCTCAGCACCCATAGAAGAACCCTACGACCGCGGCTTGACTCCCTGCAAATGTGGGGTGTCTTCATACTTGTTACAATACACCGGTTGTAAACCCTATCAATTGTCATTGATCTTGCACCCAGCGTCTCTGCCCTAACCCGAACTCCCAATTTTGGACCATCAGAATGACCCAAAAAAGCAACACTTCAAAGCCCAACAATCAAAAACTGCGAAAGCGGGGCACGGTGAGCTGTAGATCCGAAGCCAAGAGCCGTCCAAACCCATACCCTAGCGGGGGCCGGAACTGTCAGAACAAAGGTTAGTCTAGATTTTCAGAATTTTACAGGGTTGAATATAGCGAGCCTAAACAACTAGACAATTAGAACTTAAGGTCTTGGAGTACATTACACTCTGGAGTATATAGGGACAATAAGTCTACACTCTTATATACTAACTGCTCAGATCTCTAGCCAGAAGCCTAACCCCTAAGCCCCCCGCTTGTGCCAGCCGGTGCTCTGAGAGTCGTGGCTTGCCCTTCCTGCGGGCAGGCAACAGGGTTTAGGGTTTCGAGTTTGGGCTTTTTAGGGTTCAGGAATTGGTGCTTTGGGTTTATGATTTTAAGCTTATATAGGGTTTATGGATTTGCACAACTAGCGTCACCGAAACTAAGCCCACCACATGCACCCAGCGCTATGCATGTTCACCACGAAACCCTGGCATAAACCCCGTATCACAAATAACGAGCTTGTTGAGATCTTCTGGCTTCATGTATTTTGGTGCCTGGGTCGTGCTCTAGATTAGGCTCCGGTTTTGAATCCCCAAACCGAATCCTCACTCTATTCACAACGACGAGCCGCAGCGGGACCCGAATTTAGGCAAGCAGCCATTTGGGATAGCAGGTTCAGGCTAAGTACTATAGGGGCCTTAATAATTAGAATAGGGTGCTGGGGCCCATTATACTATAATCATAATAAGGAACCCCCAAAATTGTAGAGGCAATCATTCAAGCCGTTATAGTAGGCATGCACCTCATTCTTTGCCTGTCTTAGTCGCTCTAAGACTCAACCCAAAACCCCTAGGACCCTAAACCCTGAAACCCTAGGACATTAAACCCTAAACCCTAAACCTCACGCTTTTTAGGGCTTCCGGCAGAAAAGAGGCCCGGTCTAAGATTGGAGATGTCCGAGCTCAAACCTGGGGTGTACTTGGAGGATCATGGGACTTAGAAAGTAAGGGTTATAAGTACCTTAATTGGGGTTGTAAGTATAGCTACCCTAATTATAACCCTAGTTGCTAAGTCCCATGATCCTTTAAGTACCTGTGGCCCAAAAGACCTAACCTTTCTAAGAAACTATATATAGGAACCTCAAGTCAGCAGCCCTCAACCCTACACCCCAGGTTTGAGGAACTTTCCTATATATAGCTTCTTAGAAAGGTTAGGTCTTTTGGGCCAAAGGTACTTAAAGGATCATGGGACTTAGTAACTAGGGTTATAGTTAGGGTAACTATACCTATAACCCCAATTAAGGTACTTATAACCTGACTCACTAAGTCCCATGATCCTCCAAGTAGGGCTTACCGGCTTACCATATCAGAGTTTTGCGGCCCGGCCCGAGTCAGTCAGGGCTTTCGGGTTGGGATTTCCGGCTTTCCGAAGTCGGTCGCAGCGCGGACGGAGTGGCGACTGGGTGGTCAAAGAGCACGGCTCACTTAAGGCGAAAAGGCAAACCTTTTTGATATGCACATAAGCACCAGCGGAGCTGCCAGCGCGGGTCCCGGTCATCTCACGTCTCACGGTCACGGCGACGGCCACCAGACTGTGCAGCACGGGCACACGGGCGGCACGGACATTCTTCCCACCAGGCCACGCTGAGCCGAACCCCTTGGGCATCCTGAACTGTCTCGCGTTTAGTATTAGTATTATTGGTATTATTTTTAGTAGCATTAGTATTGTTTGTATTGTGTTTAGTAGTATTAGTATATACAATCTTCTTCTTGTCGAACATCTTGCGAGGCTTGCCACTGAATTTGCCACTGAACTTGCGTTGACTGCCAGCCCTGTCATTTCCCTTCTTGCCCTTGGTATTGACAATACAACACCTAGTATTTAGGGTACCCAAAAAGGGACCATAATTTTGACAACCACCCAGGCAGGTTTCTTCAGGGTTTAGGCTTCAGGGCTTAGGATTTAGGGTTCAAGGGTTCCTCTAACCCCTTAGTGTTAGGCAGCTGGGGAGTTGCGAACAAGTGCCGCTTTAATGCATGACTCATAGCTAGGTAACTAGGTTATACATAGTAATTAGCACAGGCTAAAAGCTGAATCCACAATAAATATCTAGCCAACAAACTGCAACAGTGATGCCATCATTCAGACCCTACGTAGAACCTATTTGCGTAGCATGCAGCCAATCAGTTATCCCCGTGCGAACCCGCAGACGTCAAACCGACAGCCGCACCAAAAACCTGGACAACTAATCCTGGAGCATAAAAGCTCCCAAAAAGACTTGGACAGCATGAAACTCATGAAAGAGCCCGCCTAGAAAAGAGCCGGCCGATTGAGAAAACCGACGGCACCTGGCGTGATTTAATGTAGGAACCTGATTAAGAAACCTTGGGCCTTTACTGTATTAGGGTTCCTTATATGTATCCTCCTATTTTGGGGTTATAGGCCCAGGGTTTCTTAATCAGGTTCCTACATTACAGGGCCACTTAGGACTTCGAGTCAACGATGTTCCCGCCGTTACGATTGCCACTACGCTAATGAATAATATCACTTGCCCGCTACTGCCACTATACCTCGCATTGGGGGTTGTCTGGCTAGCGCATAGTAGCAGTCGTCGTCGTACTCGTCGTCGTAGTATTCGTCGTCCTCGTCGTCGGCGCAGTACAGTGGTTGTTGTTGTTCTGGAACAACGGTAGTAGTCGTCGTCTACGGTCGAGCTCGTGCTCGTCGTAGGCGCTGTCGTGGTGGTGGTGGTGGTCGTCGTCCTCGTGGCAGTGGTCGTCGTCGTCGTAGGAGTCGCAGCAGTAGTAAAGTAGTAGCAGTAGCAGTAGTAGCAGTAGTAGCAGTACTAGCAGTAGTAGCAGTAGCAGCAGTAGTAGCAGTAGCAGCAGTAGTAGCAGTAGTAGCAGTAGTAGCAGTAGTAGCAGTAGTAGCAGTAGTAGTAGTAGCAGTAGTAGTAGCAGTAGTAGCAGTAGTAGCAGTAGTAGTAGTAGCAGTAGCAGTAGCAGTAGTATTAGTAGTAGTAGTAGTAGTAGTAGCAGTAGTAGTAGCGACAGTAGTAGTGATAGTAGTCGTCGTCGCGGTAGTAGTAGTAGTAGTAGTAGTAGTAGTAGTAGTAGTAGTAGTAGTAGTAGTAGTAGTAGTAGTAGTAGTAGTAGTAGTAGTAGTAGTAGTAGTAGTAGTAGTAGTAGTAGTAGTAGTAGTAGTAGTAGTAGTAGTAGTAGTAGTAGTAGTAGTAGTAGTAGTAGTAGTAGTAGTAGTAGTAGTAGTAGTAGTAGTAGTAGTAGTAGTAGTAGCAGTAGTAGTAGTAGTAGTAGTAGTAGTAGTAGTAGTAGTAGTAGTAGTAGTAGTAGTAGTAGTAGTAGTAGTGAAAGTAGTAGTGATAGTAGTAGTAGTAGTAGTAGTAGTAGTAGTAGTAGTAGTAGTAGTAGTAGTAGTAGTAGTAGTAGTAGTAGTAGTAGTAGTAGTAGTAGTAGTAGTAGTAGTAGTAGTAGTAGTAGTAGTAGTAGTAGTAGTAGTAGTAGTAGTAGTAGTAGTAGTAGTAGTAGTAGTAGTAGCAGTAGCAGTAGCAGTAGCAGTAGCAGTAGTAGTAGTAGTAGTAGTAGTAGTAGTAGCAGTTTTGCAGTAATAGCAGGGGTAGTAGTAGCAGTTGTAGTATAGCAGTAGTAGCAACAGTAGTACCAGTAGTATAGTAGTAGTAGTAGTAGTAGTAGTAGTAGTAGTAGTAGTAGTATCAGTAGTATCAATGGTACAGTAGTATAGTAGTAGTAGTAGTAGTAGTAGTAGTAGTAGTAGTAGTAGTAGTAGTAGTAGTAGTAGTAGTAGTACTAGTACTAGTACTAGTACTAGTACTAGTACTAGTACTAGTACTAGTACTAGGTAGTAGTAGTAGTAGTAGTAGTAGTAGTAGTAGTAGTAGTAGCAGTTTTGCAGTAGTAGCAGCAGTAGTAGTAGCAGTTGTAGTATAGCAGTAGTAGCAGCAGTAGTATCAGTAGTATCAGTGGTATAGTAGTATAGTAGTAGTAGTAGTAGTAGTAGTAGTAGTAGTAGTAGTAGTAGTAGCAGGAGTAGTAGTAGTAGTAGTAGTAGTAGTAGTAGTAGTAGTAGGAGTAGTAGTAGTAGTAGTAGAAATTGTCGTTGTTGTTGTATTGTTGGTCTCCACTAAAGGCTAGGACTACGAACCCTGAACTCCTGATCCCGGAAACTCAAAATCACGCTGTAAGGATCTTATAAGAATGGTATAAGAGCCCTATGAGAGGTCCCAGAAAACAGAACCCTAGAAAGAACACCTTCCAGCAGAATTGCTCCCGGCCGGACATCCCACATGGCAGCGAGACGGATGCCAGCTTCTTCCAATAGCCTGCAGAGCCGTCAAAAAGGATCCTGGATAGTTACCCGAATCATGGCTACTCCGAACATGGAAAAGCTCCTATATAGTTACTCTTGAAGGGCTACAAAACGGTTCTTATGCAGCCTTGGGGGTTTGAGAATTGCTACTGCTTCAAGAAAGAGTTGCAGATGGTCACGACCTCCTGGTTTCGATTTGGAGTGCTCTGACCTTCAAAACCCAGCTGTGTAGGGAGTTTCGAGTTTAGGATTCAGAGTGATGAAACCATTTAACATTCCAGTCCAGGGACATCAATCAACAGGCACTGGGAGAAACGTCAATGCAAGCACAACAAGCAACCCTGCAAAGCAACACCGTAAGCAAAACGAACCCAGTAGAGTCCCCTAAACCCTGAACCCTAAACCCCTAAACCCTAAACCCTAAACCCCTAAACCCCTAAACCCCTAAACCCTAAACCCTAAACCCTAAACCCCTCGATCCATCCCACAAGCTGAGCAAGCTATCGGGCCTTCACCCCCTAAACCCTTTTAGTTCTAAACCAGAAAAGGCTGAAGCCTTCTAAAACCATAGTAATAACAATGATGTATCAACTTATAATGGTAAAGGAAGACCTCTAAAAGCCCTAGAAGCCCCCTCCAAGAAAACCCGAACATATCTACAAGACATAAACTCGTCGGCCCCACAAACTCTAAACTGTCAACCCCGGAACGCTGAAGCCATTATAAAACTCCTATGAAAACTATAAACTCTAAGCCCCTTATGAAACTCTGACCCACTCTCTCTTAGAAACCCCTGCAAAGCCCTTCAAAAACCCTCAAAGAACCCCTCCACCCAAACCCTAAACCCCTAAACCCTAAGCCCTAAACCCTGAACCCCCATTTAAAGCGCCCGTAGAGATCCGTTAACGGAAGCTCTAGAGATCCCGTGAGGGAACCCGTAACCCCTAAACCCCTAAGCCCTAAACCTTAAACTTTAAACCCATATAGATCCTTGTCAGGAGAACCCTTAACCGGGCTTTGAAATAACCAGGGAGAAAGAAGTATAAACTGTTATCTCTATAATTGTTCTTCTAAACAAAAGTATTAGAGCATGGTACTCCGAAAGCCCAGTTTAAGGGGAACCTTTCTAAAAGGGGAAAAGGAGGGACCCTTACTAAGGACCCCTAGGTATATACCCTAAATATAGCCATTATATACCCATTATATAGCCCCTTTATAGGGTAGGGGTCCCCATTAAGGGTCCCTCCTTTACCCCTTGGAACCTTTCAGGAACTCAAACTTCCTAAGCCCTGAGGCCGCGGCTCTTGGTCTTCGTCTTCGGCGCGGGCGGCTTCGCAGCACCCTCATGGGGGGTTTAGGGTTCCTTAAATGGCGCCTTTAAAGGGATGTATAGGGGATCTATGCTTAGCGTTGAGGGAGCTCGTGAAGGCTCTTGCTCAGTTTAGGGTCTAGGCCAGGCTTCTCTGTGAATGATGTATTCAGGACGCACTTACAGGCTTATTTCAATATTTCGATTTATTTGGAGGCTCCGAATGTACGATGCTTCACGCAAGGCATAGTAGGGTTTGCCTGGCTTCGGGTTTGCATGGTTTAGAGTTTGAGGTTTAGGATTTAGGGTTTGAATTGAGGGCCCGCTTGCTCTCGATTGTCGGCCTTCGCATGTAGTGCTCTGGTTAATCAGCGCCACCCCCTCAGCTGAAAAGACGCTTCATCAGTACAGTATCCCTGTTCGCCTTGAGGAACGGGGGCTAAACTTATATAAAGGAGCCCTAAACCCTTAAGAACCTCACTTACTTAAACGATCATGGGACTTAGTAACTAGGGTTGTAATTAGGGTAACTATACTTATAACCCCGATTAAGGTACTTATAACCTTACTTACTAAGTCCCATGATCCTCCAAGTACAACCACTCATGAACCCCTAAGTAGAGCCCCAAACTTGGGCAGTTGAAGGGATGGAAGGCTTAGGGCCGCCGTGGGTTGGGGCTTAGGGTTGATGCAAACTTTCGAAGTGAAAGGGATGGCATGGTCTCCCCCCGAAACGTGTCACTCGTTATAAGGGTTTAGGGTTTAGGGTTTAAGGGTTAAGGGTTTAGGGTTTAGGGTTGAGGGATAAGCTCACCGACCAGCGCCAAAGCATCACTCTAAACAACGGGACCGGACTTACTGTGCTAGTGAAAATAGGATCTTTGGGGGTGTATGTGTATCTATATATATATATATATGGAGCTTCAGAAACATCGGGAAGGGAACCTTTCCGTAAACCTTGCAGGATGGCTCTCAATTTGAGACCCTCCTAAATAATATACGAAACCTCCATAAACCCCAAACTCCAAATCCCAACCCTAAACCCTAAACCCTAAACCCTAAACCCTAAACCCTAAACCCTAAGACCTCCACCCCTAGAACGGAGGTACGAAGTCCCCGGATCCTCGAATTCCAAGCCGACCGAAAAAGTTCGCGCGATTTTAGGTCCACAACGTAGGTATGGTGGGGCTCACAGGTTCAGAGTGAAGGGGTTTAGGGTTTAGGGTTTAGGTGCAAGGTTTCAGTGTTTTTAGAGATTGAAGGCTCAAGCCTATGACCCTAAATGTGGAAGCTCCAGAAAAAGTGGAACCCTAAACCCTGAGCCAATGAAGCCTTGCACAAGCCGGAAGCCTTAAACTCCCTACTTGAAGGGTCAGGAGACGTAGTAAGTAAGGTTTAGCGTTCCTTTTGAGGGTACTCTAGGGTTCTATAATAGGGTTCCTTAAAGGGATCTATAAGGGGTCTATAATGGGAGGATCATGGGGCTTAGTAAGTAAGGTTATAAGTACCTGAATTGGGGTTATAAGTATAGTTACCCTCATTATAACCCCAGTTACTAAGTCCCATGATCCTTTAAGTAACAGCCGCGCCTTAGGGTCAACGGCATCCACCATGGGGGAGACGACCGAACTGAAACTGGACTTCCTGCGTTTGAGGGCTCTTAGCTTTATGGGCTGTAGTAGAGCTTGTAGCTTTAAGGTTATTTTACTGCTCTCAGTTGAGGGCTGTTGCGGGTACTATATTAGAGTCCCCTATTTTCGGAAACTACCATTTGGGAGTTTCCGAAAATTAGGGTACCTTATTTTGGGGTCCCTACAATAAGGATCCTACTATTTAGGGTACCATTTTAGGGTCCCCCATTTTCGAAAACTCCCATTTGGGGATCTGTAGGGAACAGAGATTACGGCGTGGAAGTTTCAGGGCTGTGCACCTGCGTGAGCATGTCGTCCTGCCCAACCACCCCACTTAAAGGATCATGGGACTTAGTAAGTAAGGGCTCTAAGCACCTTAGTTGTGGTTATAAGTATAGTTACCCTAATTATTACCCTAGTTACTAAGTCCCATGATCCTCTAAGTATTCTTAAGCTGTGGAGTTCATCCCCCCGCAACCCCCGCCGCTTCTGTCACTCTTCTTCCAATGCTTTGGGAGGCCCTGGAAGCCCCGAAACGAAGGCCTTTGAAACGGCCTGGGAGCCGGGAGGAGGGAGGCCGCAGATACTCCCTCACCGTTCCGTTGAGACCTAAACTCTAAACCCGAAAACTCTGAAGCCTAAACTGAACCCTAGTCTCAGACTCTAAACCCCAGAACCATATAATATAGGGGCCTTGAAAATTAGAATAGGGTTTGGGGCCCGTTATATCATACTTATAACACAAGGAGCCCCAAAAATAATATAGGTAACTCTCTAGGCCCCGATAGTACAAGAAACTGTCCAAGATCCCATTAAATTCATCCTGCCGCGAGATTCTGACTTCTTGAACCTGAGCCCCAAAGCCCCAGAGCCTGCAAAAGTGAGTAACATAGGGGCCTTACTAGTTAGGATAGGGTTCCCTTCAAGGGTTCTTATAAAGAGTCTGTAAGGGTTACCAGAAGGGCTACATTAAGGGTTTAGTATAGGGGCCTTACTAGTTAGGATAGGGTTCCCTTCAAGGGTTCTGATAAAGGTCTGTAAGGGTTACCATAAGGGCTACAATAAGGGTTTAGTATAGGGGGCTTCATACTTAGAATAGGGTTTTGGGGTAGATGATGCTATACTCCCAATAAGGAGCCCCATAAATGGTATAGCCTGGCTTAGGTACCAGTAACTATTAAGGCCCTATATTACTGAACCCAAAGCCCCAAACAACCAAACCTAACATACGAAACCCTTTTATCTACCCTTCAACCCATGCACCCTGAAGCCCTTAAACATAAACCCGACTCCCTTTAAACCCTTACTCCAGAGACCCCTAACACCCAAACCCAAATCCCTCCTAGCTTTGGTTTAGTTAAAACCCTGAATCCAGCCCCCCGCTTTCTCCAAAGCCTCTCGCGTCCGGCTCGCGGCCTCTCCCGAAGCTGCCCAGCGGCCGGTTGCAGCTTGAGCCCACAACCCTAAACCCTAAACCCCTGAACCCTAAACCCCTGAACCCTGAACCACTAAACCCCTAACCTCTAGACCCTAATAAACCCTAAACCCCTAAACCCTAAACCCTAATAAACCCTAAACCCCTCAGAACCAGCTTTCCTCTAGAAAGGGTGGTCGTCCCGGGACATCAGCCTCGCCTGTGCTTGGAGGGTCATGGGACTTAGTAAGTAAGGTTATACGTAGCTTAAATGGGGTTATAGGTATAATTACCCTAATTACAACCCTAGTGTCTAAGTCCCATGATCCTTTAAGTAGCGAGTGCCCTCGGAAAACGGCGGCTTGATGAGATTCATGGGAATCCTCCGTGTCCTTTGGCACGGCATTCTTGCCCTTCGCCCCTGTGCTCGTAGGACATGTTCCCGGTCAAAGCCTGAGTGGGGGCATTGCCCTTGCCCTATCCTTCTCCACAACTCTTAAACAAAATCGTCGAAACCACAGCAAAGCTGCCCCTAAACCCCAAAACTCTAACCCCTTAATCCCTAAATCCCTAACCCCTAAACCCCTGAACCCTAAACTGCTCCAAGGAAACTCGAAACGAAGCCCGAAAATCCTGTCGCCCTGGAGTTCCCCCAGCGCCTCAGCGAGGTGTGGAGGTCCTGGACAGTCATCGGGGACTTCTGGGTAGACTCCGTTTTGTAAAGTTCTCATGCAGGTGGTTTATATATATATATATATACATATACATGTATATTATATATATATATATGCATGTACGTGTATATATATATATATATATATATATACGTTTATATACATGGGTATATATATATATATATATATGTATATATGTATAGGGTTCCTGTGCGAATACAGGCGCTTATTTTTTGCAAGGGGATACGACTGCCCTTTCAGGATTGTCTAAAGGATTTGTTGCAAGGTTTCGATGAGGCTTTTATGAGGACTTGCATGAGCTTAAGCGGGCTCGATGAATGCTACTCTATGGGGCCTTAAGGAGCAGGCTCCAGGTTCAGGGTAGAAAGTATGGCCTTGTGGCAGGTAAAGAAGCTTTTGAGGCATTTAGAGGGCTTTTCCATCCACGAAGAACCAGACCAGGGAATAGTATACTAATCATAAAATGACTATCTTTAGGAATGCTAAGGTATGACATCACTGGCTATACATGATTACTAATGCTCATATGTATAAACTGGCCATGACATGTATGTACAATAGTAAGGCTAACAGGGGCAATCGGGTGGGCGCCCTCTTGGATTGCGAACCCCTTCCCCCCGCCTCCTGCCAAGGGAACAACAGTCCACTAGGGGCAATGAAAAAGAACCTCGATAACAACAAGTACCATCATTTGCACGACTGTTAATGCAGTGGTGGCAAAACAAGGATGCCCGCTCCCGATCGAGCCTGTTTTGGTGTATGCTCCAACCACGAGGATAGCAAAGTTTCCGCGGCCGAGGGCCGCAGAAAACCCTGGCTTCAAAAGGTTGCAATATAGGGGCCATAATACTTAGAATAGGGCTTTGGGGCCCAGTATAATAGAATTGTAAGAAGGAACCTCCCAAAATAGTATTGGTAATTATTTAGGCCCCTTTACTAAACCCCTATAATCGCCCTTATAGTAATCCTTATAGACCCCTTTAAGAGGCACCCTTAAGATTATTTAGGCCCCTATGTTAGGGTGCAGGTTTGAGACTGGGGAAGTCAGGCTTGGGACTTTAAGGTGCCGGGCTCAGGTAATGTAGGAACCTGATTGACAAACCTTGCTTTTAGGCTTTTAGGGTTCTATAAGGGCTCCTTTGAAGGGTACTATAAGGGTACTATAAGGGGTTTGATGTAGGAATCTGATTAAGAAACCTTGGGCCTTGATCAGGGCTCCTTGTATGAGTTCTACTATTTTGGGATTGTAGGCCCAGGGTTTCTTAATCCGGTCCCAAACCCCCAAACCCCTGAACCGCTAGAGCCCCAAACCCCTAAACCCCTACACATCAGGTACAGGGGGATTGAAGGCGACTGAACACTCCGCTCCCCCAGTTCCCAGCATTAGGCGTACAAGCACCCTCTACGATCCCACCCCAAATTGAGCTCCAAGCCCCTTCCGAAACCCTACACCCCAAACCATAAACCCCAACTCCGCAATCCCAAGTCCTGAACCTCGTTTTTGAGCCTGGGGTCGGCGGGTGCCCCAGTCCAGTCAGATCAAGGCTTATAGGAAACCATAAACCCTAAACTCCTAAACCCCACTAAACCCTAAACCCTAAAAAAGATGTGCAACATCATAATACGCTACACCCTAAACCCTGAACCCCTAAACCCTAAACCCACGTGATGATGTTCCCAGAAGCCTTTGCAACATTGTATAAAGTTTTAAAGGCTTTGGGTGCCAGGGATCAGGGTGCTCAGGTGTTGCTACACTGCTTCAGCACGCGGCCTTGTGGCGTGAGAAGCCCTGCTTGGAGGTTCATGGGTAGTCATAAGCGGGGTTTAGGATTCCTTTAAGGGTCCTATAGAGTTTAGGGTTCTTTTAAGGGTTCTAGGGGGTTTAAGGATTAGGGTTTAGGGTGGTCATGAGTGGGGTTATAAGTTTCCTAATATTGGTTATACTTATGGTTTTATCTACCCATGAACCTCTGAGTAATACACCCAGAAGGCCTCAAGTGCTCGAACCTGTGAACCCTAAACCCGTTTTGGGTTAAAGGTCAGGTTAGACACTAAACCCCTGAATCCCTAACCCTAATGTAGGAACCTGATTAAGAAACCTTGGGCCTTTATATGGGTTTCTTATATGAATCCTACTATTTTGGGGTTATAGGCCCAGGGTTTCTTAATCAGGTTCCTACTTGGAGGATGATGAGACCTAGTAAGTAAGGTTATAAGTACCTTAATTGGGGTTATAAGTATAGTTACCCTAACTATAACCCTAGTTACTAAGTCCCATGATCCTTTAAGTACATTAAACAGGTTAAATGTGGGAAGTCCCTGAAGCATGGAAGCCCTGAAACACTAAAGGCCCGTTTCAACACGAGACTGAAGCCCGACGCCCTAAAAAAGGAGGTTCTTGGGTAGTTATAAGGGGTCCTTTAAGGGTCCCTTTAAAGGAGGCTCATGGGTAGTTATAAGTGGCGCTATAAGTCTTCTAATATGGGCTATGAATTGGTTACCCTACTTATAGCCCCACTTATAACTACCCCCCAAGTACACTCTGACAAGAAAATCTGACCAGACCCCGAAATGCGAAAATCCGCTCAACTGCAACCAAGACCAAGGGGGTCCGACCAGAGGCCCTAGATTGGCCCCAGATGCCCTACATAGCAGAATCCTATTGATAAGTGCCCCCACAGGAGGGAGTGTAAAAAAGTATCAAAACCCATAAAAAGTGCTTTGGGGTTCAGCGTTCAGATTCGAAAAGCCTTGATGAACCCTGAAACCCAGCCGCCTGTTTGCAGAGCATGCTATCGATCAGGCTCAAACCTTAGTGCTTGAGGTGGGATTGTGATTTAGGGTTTACGGTTTAGGAAACATCCAAGCCATTTGGTTGTGTTTTACGAAGGTTCTACAATGCTATAACGCGACTCATACCAAAGACTCCAATATCCATTAATTAAGGAAAAAAACCTGAAACTATTGTAGGATCCCTAAAAGGATTTAAGCTGTATTCCTGAATTAAGGGATATTGGAGTCCCCTAAACCCTAAACTATAAAGATCCCTTGAAGGAACCCTAAGCATTCCTTAGTTAAGGGACATTGGAGTCTCTGGGAAACTTTAGTGTCGATAGGCTGTTCCAAGGTTGTATCCAAGCTTGGGAGGTTGAAGTTTTCCTGCTCATTTCAACCCCTAAACCCTTTAGGGTTTAGGGTTTAGGGTTATTTAAACCCCTAAACCTACCCCTTACAGAACCCTCCCCTCACCCCCTCCGCGAGCTCCCGACACTCATGGCTCCTCTGGAGCACCTGCCTGGGAAGGCTGTGCTTGGGGGTTCGGGACCTGTATGCGAGTTTAAGGCTTAGGGTTTAGGGTTCGGGGTTCCGGGTTTAGGGTTAGGGGTTTGGGGTTAGGGTTAGGGGTTCCGGGTTTAGGGTTAGGGGTTTGGGGTTAGGGGTTCCGGGTTTAGGGTTAGGGGTTTGGGGTTTAGGGTTAGGGGTTCCGGGTTTAGGGTTAGGGGTTTGGGGTTAGGGGTTCCGGGTTTAGGGTTAGGGGTTTGGGGTTTAGGGTTAGGGGTTCCGGGTTTAGGGTTAGGGGTTTGGGGTTAGGGTTAGGGGTTCCGGGTTTAGGGTTTAGCGGCTTCAGGTTTAGGGTTTAGGGTTATGGTTTTCGGGTTTACAGTTTGGGGTTTCTTTGGGGTTTCGAACTTAGGGTTCAAGGTTCAGGGGAACCCCTCTGGTAGATCTCTAGCGAAGGATCCGAGAAGACACCAATCAGTCACAATGCAACACCCTGCAAACCCTAGGCTACTTGGTTAAAATGAATGGTATAAACGGGACTGGATACGGGGGCTAGATTAGAAACCGCTAACAGCTCCCTGCACTGCCAGACTTAGTAAGTAGACACCCGAGGGAGCCCCGAAGATCCTTGAGTCAGGAGCAGTGTTTGAAGATTCTGTAGGGATTTATGCTCCAGTGTGTTTGCGCAGTGCTTGCTTTGGAAATTGATGGTTTTGTGGGGGCATTGAGGCTGTCTGATGAAGGAACCCAGAGCGCCCAATACCCCTTAAATAAGGAATATAGCTTAAATCATAGTATGAAGCACCTTATAATTTAAGGTTTATTACTTGATTCAGGGGTATCGGGCTCTCTGGGAACAAGCCTGAACTCATACAGGGCTTTCTGGATTCGATGCGACAGCATTCGTCGTCCTTTCGCTCCGTTAAGAAGCGAGACGTCTCAGCTATCACCGTTGAAGTGGTTGGATTTGAGGCCTAGCTACACCCTAAACTTGACCCTAAACCCTAAACCCTCAACTTGTAAGCATTGAACCTCCGGAGCCCCAAGAAACCTCAGCAGGTCATATGGTACATTCAAGGTCTTGGCGGGTTGAAGGTTTTTGGGGTTTGGAAGGCTCTTGGGGTCTCATGCTTGGAGGCTCATGGGACTTAGTAAGTAAGGTTATAAGTACCTTAATTGTGGTTATAAGTATAGTTACCCTAATTGCAAACCTAGTTACTAAGTCCCATGATCCTTTAAGTAGTCCCTATACATCCCCTCTTATAATAGAACCCCTATAGATCCCTTTAAAGGAGCCCTTTAAGGAACCCTAACTGTAAGCCTAGCTACTAAGTCCCATGATCCTTTAAGCAGGGCTTTGCTCGGATTTGCAAGGCTCTTGGGGTCTCATGGAAGGCGCTTGGGGCATTTGGGAGTTGGGAGTTTCCGAAAATTAGGGGTACCCTATTTTGGGGTCCTTATAGTAAGGATCCTACTATTTAATGAACCTAGATTAGGATCCCCTATTTTCAAGGAACCCTAAAGTACCCTTATAGTAACCCTTTAAAGGAGCCCTTATAGTATCCCATTTTCGGAAACCCCCAGTTCTGACCACAAAGAAAAGGCCCCAGGGATCTGGCCCGCCCCAGAAGTCCGGCTCGTCGTGGATCGTCGAGTAGGCTGTGGCCTGCCCAGGGGGCGTTTCTTTGGAGGGGGGGATTTGGGTTTAGGGTTTAGGGATGAGGGTTTAGGGTTTAGGGTTAGAGTTCTTCGCCGTGCTGATGTTGGAAGCTCTTTATCAGACTTGATCTGTCAACGAATGCCTGCAACAAACCTGAACCTGAAAAGAAAGCTGAAGACCCTGAGCCGGCACACACAAACCCCTACTTAATAATTAGAATAGGGTTTGGGGGGCCATGACTGTATACTATATTTATAATTAGTAAGGAACCCCAAAACAGTATAGGTAATTATTAACCCCAAAAGTAAGCCCAAAGACCTGAACTGTAAACCCCCCCCGAACTAAGCCTGTTGTGGTTGAGGGCTTAGGGTTGAGGGTCTAGGATTTAGGGTTTAGGGTTTAGGGTTTAGGGTTTAGGGTTGAGGGTCTAGGATTTAGGGTTTAGGGTTTAGGGTTTAGGGTCTGTCAGCTGCAGATACTTGAATTTTCAGGGGGCTTCGCAAGTAGGTACTCCCTGAACCCTAAACCCGCAAAATTACTGCGCCCCCTGATCCTTTGAAAAAAGGTTCGAGCCTAGACCCCTATAGGATAGACTTTCGGTTCGAAACTTCTGGTGTATTCCCAGAGCACCGCGAGTACCTATATTTGGGGGATACTTACGCAAACCAGACTGGCAATTCCTAATATGGGAACTCCACCTTCGCCCATAATTACCAGAATCCTGAACCCTTAGACCCGCAACCCTATAGCCGGAACGCTAATAGTTGACCCTGAATCCTACGCCGCACTTGGGCTCCGTTGGGATTGCACAAGCACTGCACAGGGTCGTCCCGGTTGAAGGTGTTGGGTTAGACCCGAAACCCTCAATCCTACAACCAAATCTCAAAGCCTAAACCATAAAACTAAATCGTAAAGCCCGATCACGGCGCGCGGGGTCACACAAAGCTTCGTAAAGAAGAAGCCTCCCAAGACAACGCCTCTATATCCTAAATCAGAGAATCGAGGTCAAGGCCCTCAAGCACCCCTAGAACCCGCACCACAAAGGCTGTAATAACTATGACAAAGCGTTTAAAGAACCCTGCCTTGTAGGTGTCCTTCATGAAGGCATGTGTGCCGCATGCCGCGAAGAAGGCGACCACGCCCACGCTGAAGATATCACTTCGGGCCGTGCCTGCCCCGGAACTCTGTTCTTCTGTTGCTGCTTTAGAGTTTAGGGTTTAGGGCTTTCTCTGTTCAGTGGATTTTCTTTTAGAACTTTCTGGTGACTTTGGGGTTTTGACTTATGGAGTTTAGGACAGTATATGCATGCTGCAACTAAGGCTGCTTGAGGTGTCGGTTCTGCACGTCCTCGTCGGCAGGGCGGTCGAGCTTCGATTAGGATCTTGAGGTATATTGTGATCCAATATGATATAGAGCCTATGGGGATGTTACTACTAATGCATGGCCACGGAGTAGCTGCATGCACAGTCATGCGAACAACTGGGACTGCAGCCAGCGCCCAGAGACCTTTAAAGGGTACTATAAGGGCTCCTATAAGGGTACTGTAAGGGTACCGTAAAGGTACTATCAGAAGTTTGATGTAGGAACCCGATTAAGAAACCTTGGGCCTTTTTAGATAAATCCTACTTTTTGAGGTTATGGGCCCAGGGTTTCTTAATCAGGTTCCTACATCGGGGAACCGTACCCCTCCAATCAATGCCGGGCTCGGGCACTTGGCCTTGAAGCTCAGTGTACGGAGTCCTAGTTGCTGAGTTCATAAGCCCCAAAAAATGTACACTTTCAGGTTTATAGTGGGACATATTATCCCAAAAGTGTAAAGTGTATCCACTCAGCTACTAGGGAGTATTACCCTACTTGATCTCCGGTACGCCGACGGGTCCATCGCTGCACTGCGCTCCGCTGTCGCCACGCTCGCGCCCAAAAGCCGCGTAACTGAGGAATACTTCGAGCAGCGTAGCTTGCTATTCTGATGGAAGGAGCATTGCAAAAACTCGTGGCTTTAGACTCTCTCAATGCTATCTTCAGCAAGATGGTTTAACCCGAAACACGAAACCCAAGGGCAGACAGCCTCAATTCAGAGATGAAGGATGCAAAGCCCCAAATCTCTGCACCGCATCCTTCGTTACGTGTCCTATAAAGGGCTCTTTGAGCTCGTCTTCGGGTTTTGCGCGTGTGGGTGGTTGTATGTGCGTTTCAGAAGGCTCTCCTCGCAGCAGCAGATCCAAATAGCAGCTAGCAGGATCCCCATCGCAAGGATGCGCACGGACGGCTGATCAAGCGCAAGAATCCCCTTGGAAACCCTCCCAAACCCTGGATAGCCCTCTTTGTAACCCTTACAAAGACCCTATCTTCCGTAACGAAGGACCCCCCCAAACCCTACACCCTTCTTCTTCCTTGATCAGAAACCCGAAACGTCTGTGATCCTAAACCCTTGAACCTTCAACTTCAAGTCATAAGCTCGAAAGCCATCCGACCCTAAACCTTTACAACACAAACCCAAACCACAAACGCTTAAACCTTAGACTCCAAATCGCAAACTCGAAACCCTTCTGACCCTGAAACCGTCGACCTCGACCCCCCCCCCAGTAACCCGAAACCCTCTCTAAAACAGTCTAATAACCTGTTCTTCCCAACCTAGGGACACCTAAACCCCAAATCTTCAAAGCTCTATCTTCCTTACCAGGTGACCCCTTGAACCCTAAGCTCTATGTCTTCCTTAACTCCTACTTAACAAATGGCTCCAAACCCTAGACCTGAAAGATCTTTAAGCCCTGTATCTTCAAAAGAGCCTGAACCTTAAACCCCCAAACACTAAACCCTAAACCCCTAAATCCCTAAACCCTGAACCCCTTAATCCCGTCAAACCTAGGCTCTAGATCTTCCTCGACGAGGGGGCCGAAATCCTACACCTCCAACCCCAGATCTTCCTTACAAAGGGAGCCCCTAAAAACCCAAACCCTGTATGGGAGTTTCCGAAAACGAGGAGTTCCTTACTTCGGGGTCCTCACAATAAGGATCCTACTATTTAAGGTACCGTGTTAGGGACCCCTGAAACCCCAAACCCTGCATCTTTCTTAGTACTACAGGGGCCTTAACAATCAGAATAGGGTTTTGGGTATATTACACTATAATTATAGTAAGGAACAGTATTGGTAATGATTTCGGTCCCTATGCTAGGCCTCGCCGCTTGGTCAACACCTCCGGCGCGACGAAGCCTGAGCGGCTCCGATTCTGGCTTCTGAGTGATGAGTTTCGAGCTTCTGTTCAGGAGCTTGTGTGATGTTCACACGTTTGGTAAGAAGCTTGGACGATGCTCCACGTTTCTGTAGGCTTTGCTGAAGCAACTTAGCGGAGTGTTTGTGTGTGAAGGAACGGAGCTGGGCTACCAGACGAAGGAGATAGACTACATAAGGATCTCCTTAATATACTAATTGAATTACATAATCAGCTCAAGAACAAGAACACAGGGCTTGGCATGCTCTGTGGCTTGTTTATGTGTGACTGCTTACAGGGGCTTTGGAAGTATTGCCAAAATCTTAGGAACTGTGGGGAACTATATGTAGCAGTGTCCCTGAATAGTTGGAAACCGTTCCGAACCGTCAGAACTGTTTCGATGCGTCCTGGCACACCTCAAAACCCGAACACACTAAAGAGATCCTGAGATCCGAATTAAGGTTCTCATGGCCACTGCAGGCAGGACACAAATCCCATTCTAAACAAACCAGAAGCTACTCTAACACAAGGCTTTTTGGCCGGAAGACAGCTTTCGACGATTCGGACCCCGCTACTGACAGAGCAGCTACTTACCACTGCTGCTACCAGGCGTGCTCATAGTCATGTTGATCATTACGATGCTGTGCGGCGACGACCTACCACGACGACGACTACGACGACTACGAAGATGTCTACGACTACGAACACGTCTACGAACAGGACTACGACGCCCACTGCTACTGCGACTGCCACTGCTACTCCTAAACACACTGAGGGATATGCTAACGTTCTTGCGTCTATGGAAGCCGTCGCGCCTGGGGTTCCACAGCGCCAAACGACCTCCGAGGCGCCTGTGCCGGTGTTGAATTTTCGTGTTTTTCGAAGATTAGTTCTGTTAGGGTTTTGCCCACGACGACAACATCAACAACAACAACAACAATTATTGGACGCTGAGCGAGCGGGCTCTGCTCATTGCGGGCGTGTGAGACTGCCTTTGCACCTGAACAAAGGTCTGAGAGCAGAAATGCTAAGGGCCTGGGCCTGAAAGCGCTGAAACAGGCTACCGTGAAGAGAGCTACCCTACAAGCTACCTCAAAAGCCGGTTCATGCGTCTCAGGCGTGGGTGAGAAACCCTCCGTCACCCTCAGTGTGGACTATGGCGTCCCATGTCCACGGACCGATGATTGATGAGCCGTACCCCCTCGGGACCGTCACTCAGAGTGCCTGTTGCGTGGCGTCCCACTCATGGTCACTCTCAATCAAAGGCGATGGGCCGTAAGGTCGCAAAGGTGATGAGCATGTGGAACGGCTGCTAGTGCTGTTATCTGAGGCCGCTCCGCTTTTGTGGGCAAGCAGATTGCATCGGTGAACGATGTGGCACACCCTGGCGGTAAGCACACTGTGCCTAATAAGGCTAACCTTATTCGTAAGAGGCGTACTCCCCTCCAGAGGCCAGGCTTGCCGGCAATGGCTTGGGGGCCTCGGACAACCCCCCATTCTCGAGCCGAGAATGGGGGGTTGCAAAACCTTGATTTTTAGGCCTCGGACAAACCCCCCTTCTCGAGCCGAGAATGGGGGTTTGTAAAGCCGATTTCAGCCATTGGTCAGCTGTGTTGCTGACAGGCGTTGCCTTTCTGGGAAAGCAGCGAGCGTTGCCCGACTAGCATGACAGGTATAGGCCGCTATTGCACACAAACGCTGAGTACTGGAGCTACGTCAGCTGTACGACTTGAGCAGCAAAACTGAACAACAGCGTTCCTGCTCCCTGCCGTGTAGGCAGGTCGGTCCCACAGAGCCAGTAGGTCGCCCCCTTCCTGCAAGGGGAAGTAGGGGCCCCTGGCCTCAGGGGAACCCTCAGCTTAATCATCTGAAACTTGGACTGGCATAGGGCCAGCCTCCGCTGTGTGCGGTATTGAACCAAGTCGCACGAACAGCACATAGCAGCCGTGGCGTGCCTGCCTGAGATCTGAATCTGAGGCCTGAACCGACGGACGACCATCGTCCGTGCTGAGCCAAGGTTGATCGGGGTTGCTCCTCCAGAGGGAGCGATAATGTCCACTGTGCGGGGTGTCACCTATGTGGAAGATACAGGACTGAACCCATCCTTTCTCTAGTTGTACGGAGCCCGTCGGGGCCCACTGCGAGAGCTGAAGGGGGTGGTGCAGACCAGTGACAGCATAGCTGAGCTTGCGGCCTTCAACAAATCGCGCCACTGTGAGAACCACCAGTCGTTGCTGCCCTCGAAAGGCGGTGTGCACCGGCTGGCCAGACCACCGAGAGAGCAGCTCCTGAAGTGCATGGGATCCACCTGTCGTTGGAGCTGGCAGCAAAGCGAGCGGACCTCCCGCATCGGTGACCTCAGTAGTGTTTACATCCCTGACTTCCCAGGGTCGTGCAATCGGAAAGGCGGTAATGCCTGCAAATAAGGCCACTAGAAACTCCGAAGCATCTTGTTGTTGGCCATCATAGCGCCAAGCGGGAGTAAGATGGCGAAGCGTGAAAGAGGCAGTCAGGGTGAAAGGAGAACCAGAGACAGAATCAGCCACTTCCTGATGGAGGGAGGTGCTTGCCCCTCCGTGCTCCAGCAAGATGCACGTCGGCACCAGGGCCGAAAGCGTTGAGTTAACATAGCAGTAGTTGGAGATGTTGCGCAGCGAGCGAGGAGCAGCGAGCGCGCCGTCCTTTGATTCTACTGTCCCTGACTTCGGTGGCAGGGGGCCTGCAGGCGTTGCCTGGCGAGTCTGGGGCGTTGCTCCAACAGCGGTGGTATCGTCCCGTGTGGGTGCGTTGCCTTGTGTCGTGCCAACCGCTGGCATGTACCTGCGTAACGGTCCGCCCTGGCAGCGGGAAAGTGCATGAACCAAGTCATAAAACAGAATCTGAAAAAGGATCGGACATTGTGCCGGATGCTGCCTCTTATCCGTAACAGGCTTGCGGCAGCACGGGCAAGGCATGCCCTTGACAAGGGTCAGGCCTGATTTGCTGCTCTGAGTTGCAGCTGTAGCGCCATGAGCCGCCCATTCAGGTTTGTGGGCCTGCCGGATGTGAGACTTGAGCTTGGTATTGTCCGGGGTCCAGAACCCACACAGCAAGCAATGTGACATAAGGTCCTGAGACTCATCAGATCGTCCGAGCTCCACAGCCGTGTGTGTTGTCAGAGTGTCATGCAAGCGCTGCTGCCTGGGATGCAATCTGGGCTGATGCTGCGAATCCAAGGGAGGGTGCGCCGCGTCATCCAGCTCCTGTAGCCTAGCTGGCTCCGAGCAGGCACCTGATAGCAAGTGGTCCTTTAAGCCCTTCATCTGAGGGAATTGCCTGTTGCAGGCCGCACACTTGGGGAGCCCTCCTACAGAGAGGGTGTGGGAGAAGCCTCGAGGGACATATCTGATGACCGAGCCTGGATGCTTGCGGCCTGGTGGGTGCGAAGACCGACCTCAGTGTCGAAGGCCTGAGCACACGTTGGGCACACGAAGGACGGGGGGGCCTCCTGCTGTGATGTGTCCTTAGAAAGTTGCTGCAGAACGTCTGCATAACTAGTAGAGAGTGCCTCCGCCTGGAGAAGCGCGCGCTGGGTTAAAGAGATGTCCCCCGCAGGAGTTTTCCGCCGTCGAGCACCTAAGCGCTTGACACGATTGGCCTGTCGCGCCTGCAGCTTACGGACAGGGTCCATGATCTCATGGGAGGCGTAGAGGTCAGCCGTGGATATGTGTGTCAGGTGCGCTGGCTTGTTCAGGACAGCTCGAATTTTGCGAGCGTGCCAAGCCCGCAACAGTTTAGCTGTCTCTAGGGTCAAGCCCACATCCACCAATCCAGAGGCTACTGTGGCCCAGACAGTGCTATGCCAAATGTGCAACCGCGATGCAGGCCCCGCCGTTCGTCTGTTGTGAACGAAGCGGCGTACCTGCTGCAATTTCACATTGCCCTCCTGCAACCGGAACTTGAGAGTAGCCTTCTCGAAGTTGGAGTAGGAGAGCATGACGCCGAGATACTTCAAGGACGTCACCAGCGGAAAGCCCTCGTGAGACTTGGACTCTCCCAGTCTCCACATCTTATGGCGGGTTCCGTCAGGCGCGGTGCGCCAATAAGTGTGCTTGGAGATGGCGCGTTGCGCCTGTTGGCCCTCGAGTTTGACCATAACAGTGCATTTTGCACCGTTGACAGCAAATCCATGGCGACGGACCAACTGCAACAATTGCTCAATCAGAGCATGAGCGCGATCCAGGTCCTCCATTGAGTGGATGTCACGGTGAACCGTAAGGTCATCTGCGTAGCCCGTGAGGTAGTCCACCACGGCTCGAACCCCAACAAGAGCTATGAGCTCCCGGAAGATGGTGCCCGTAAGCATGGAAAAAAGTGTGGGGGCAAGCTTACACCCCTGTTTAATGCCCGCAGTGGACTGGACCGTGTCCTCTTCACCCTGGGTGCGAAACGTGTAAGCACTGCCAGCATGCAATGAGGCAACTAGGTCAATGAGGTCTTGCGGGACTCCCGCTTCCTGCAGTGTGCTAAGCAAGTCTGTTCTGCTCACCATGTCAAAGGCTTGTGACAAGTCTAGTGCAAAGCAGATGCCACCTACTAGCTGGGGACGAGTTCGTCCCGAGTGAAGCTGATGCCTGGTTCGTCGGGCCTCCTGGCAGTTATTGCGTACCTGAGTGACATGACCAACGACCCTGCTCAAGGCATCTGAAAGACCGCGATGTGGCTGGTAGGCAAATTGTGGGAGACCCCGAAGATAGTCAGCCGTGTAGGGAGACAGCTGATCTCTACAAGCCCCCGCCAGGCCCTTGCCGTCTGGTCGAATGATGCCGAGGGGACGTAGATTGCCAGGCTTCGTGGCCGGCTTGTTAGGCTTTGGGATAAAACACAAGTCAGCATCCTTTAAGGGCGGCTGAAGTACCTCAGCAGCCGGCAATGGGCGTTGCCCCCGAGATTGCAGCGATGCTGCTAGCGCCTCTCCCGCAGCCGCCGAGCAGAGCCGCCAGGCAGCCGCCGGAGCAGAGCCTTGCGGTACCGCCTTGTGCGGTCTGATGGAGCCTATGTGCTTGGCCAGCAGACCAGCCGGGATTTCCGGCAGCGAGTCCACCTGGTGTGCGAGTGGCGGATGTCTGGCAAAGACCTGTTCCACGTGGTCTCTAAGCAGGCGGAGCTCAGAGGTAGAGTCCAACAGCAGACCATCCGGTCCCTGAAGCTGTGCCTTAGTTTGGGGTTCCCAAGGTCGGAGCTTCTTTAAGGTCTTATGTGCGATGTAGGAATCGTGTCTGGCACACGCCTCATCGACCTCAGCCTGGAAAGCTCGGTGTCGTTCCTTCTTGGCTAAGTAGAGAGCCTGCTTATGCCATCGATTCAGGTCCTCCAAAGACTGATCTAGGTCGGATAAGGTGGTTATGGAGTCCTCATGCAAAGAACGAATATGAGCGACTCGACTCCACATTCGCAGCGTCGCACGGTGCTGAGCAGTTTCAGGAGCTTGCTGAGGCCGTGGTTTGGGGAAAAACAGTGCAGAGGCCTCCAGCAGTACCTGATTAACTTCATCAGGCGTGTGAGTCCGAGAGGACAGACGCTGGCCCACCCAGTCTTGCATGCGACCGGCTATTGGCAGACCAGAACGGACAGCCGTCTCTAGAGCTTCCTTATGAAAGGTCGTGGAAGGACAAGTAGGCTTTGGCAGATTCCAGTGCTGGGTGGGTCTGCGTTGAGCCAAGACTGGAAGGTGGCCGCCCCTCTTCCATTTGCCGAGCTGAAGATCCTTGCACGGCCGAGACTGCTTTGCCAGGCCCTTGGCCGAGGCTTCTGAAGTGAGCAGGAAGTCAATTTGTGATCCCTGACCATTCAGGAAGAAAGTGTGACCTGCACCACTAGACCATGTGTTAAGAGCTACCAACCGATGGGAGGAGACTAAGGCTTGGAACGATTCATCCTGCATCTGAGTTTGCTCTGGCTTGGTGCTACACTGACCTACCAGACCCTCCTGCGGGGTCAGTCGAGCATTAAAGTCTCCTGCCAAGAGAAAAGTATCTCGCGCTGGAATGGCCCGTATCGCAGCCGACAGATCGCGGAGCAGGTGTGAGCGGTCATCCTTGTTCTGCTGTGGAGTCTTCTTAAAAGACCAGGCATGTTGGTAAACCGCTAGTACATGCACACGAGCCCCAAGCCACGGGAAGATGACCTGAATGAGCCTTCCCCGGCGTTGCTCGCGCCATCTTATCTTCTGCTTGTCTATCTGCGGAGAGAGAAGAACCATGACGCCGTCCGCTCGGCTTGTGTCGTGAACAGCCGGCTGCGTGGCAGCGCCTTGCTTGGGGCGTTGCCCTGAAGTGGCTTTACCTTTAGGTGCTCGAGCAGCCCCTTTTGTGGCGGAGCTTACGCAGTGCCAGCCTTCGACATCAAATTCTGCTGTCTCACTCCAGTGGGTTTCCTGAAGGACAAGAATGTCACAGACTGACTTGGCCTCCGTGCGAAGCCATGTCTTCACTTCTGCCCATTGTTGCATGCCAAGGTGCCCTGCATTCCAGGAAAGAACACGAAGAGACTTGCTGGCACGACCGCCTCTCGGGCGCGAGCGGAAACTGGCGGAGAAACCTGAGGGACCTGAAGGAGAAATCGTGGAGCTAGGCTGCACTGGGAGGGGGGGAGGGGAGGGGGGGGTGAGTCCACTGCGACGCAGATGTTCAGGCGTCAACGTACCATTCCGGTACGGGATGCTTTCTTGTGTTCTATGAACCTTATTGCAAGCCTTGCGAAAGGCCTTCTTGCGAATGCTCTCAAATGAATGCTGGTGCATTGGCGATTGCGCCGTCCGCTAGTTTCGCCGGAAAGAGAGAACTCGAACCGACTCCTTTCACCCTGCGGAAAAGGTGAAAACCACTACCGCTTACCTCATGCCAAGGTTGTATAACTGCAGACAGAGGTCCGGGAATTGGGACCCGGTAGATCACAGCGACACGCGGCTCCGGGAACAGCTATGGCTCAGTAAGAGGACGGTCCCTTAAGCTTCGCAGAAGGGGCACGGTGCGAGCCTCTAGCGTTGGTACCCAGAGCCTTGTTAGCAAAGCTACACAGCCTGCTGTGATCCATAGCGGCTACAACAACAACAACAACAACAACAACAACAACAACTACTACTACTACTACTACTACTACTACTATTACTACGACTACTACTGCTACTGCTACTGCTACTGCTACTGCTACTGCTACTGCTACTGCTACTGCTACTGCTACTGCTACTGCTACTGCTACTGCTACTGCTACTGCTACTGCTACTCCTACTGCTACTGCTTCTGCTACTGCTACTGCTACTGCTACTGCAGCTGCTGCTGCTGCTACTGCTGCTGCTACTGCTACTGCTACTCCTAATACTACCACTACTACTACTACTACTACTACTACTACTACTACTACTACTACTACTACTACGACTACTACTACGACTACGACTACGACTACTACTACGACTACGACGACGACTACTACTACTACTACTACTACTACTACTACTACTACTACTACTACTACCACTGTTTGTATCAGCAGAAGAACAATCATCACTAACAACGGCTTGTAAGTCAACTGTTGTTGCATGCGACCGGAGGTTTCAAGGCAGGTGTGCTGTTTGCCGGCCACTCCTAATAATAATAATAATAATAATAATAATAGTAATAATAATAATAATAGTAATAATAATAGTAGTAATAATAATAATAGTAATAATAATACACTCCTCGAGTCTGCACAGAGAGGTCGAAGTCACAGAGAACGATGCGCCGGCCCGTGTCCGTCAAGAGGATGTTGCCTGGCTCGGGGTTTAGGGTTTAGGGTTTAGGGTTTAGGGTCAGAAGCTAGACACTGAGCTAATCCTTGGGCATCCTAAACTTCTTACACACTAATCCGTTAATCTCTTGGCCCGAGACAGTTCACAGACTCACACAAAAAGGATCCTGGTATTGACTCTGAGGTAATACGAATACAAAGCACCAGATTTCGCATCTTCCGTGAACCCGGGCTGGTGCTGACTGCCACAGTCACAGAGTCTGCAGCAGCAGTAGCAATCGTCGTAGTACTGTAGTCGTTGTTGTTGTTGTGGCGGCAGCCGGAGTAGTAGTAAACCAGGACGCCCTGAAGCCCGAACGCAGAAAACAGATGCAACCGTGGCGGGCCACCGTCCGTCAGGTCGCGATGGAACACCTGAGCTATGGTTCCAACAAGCTTCTGATTCAGAGGTTTAGGGTTCTGGGCTGTTTTAGGGGCAGGGTTTCGGGTCACTCCTGCTTACTTCTCTAGGACCTTACTGCTTCAGTCTTTAAGGCAAGAGCGCATCCTGAATTCCAAGCCCTGTGCGGCTACTACTACTACCACTACTACTACTACTACTACTACTACTACTACTACTACTACTACTACTACTACCACTACTACTACTACGACTACTACTTCTATTAGTCTTAACGGAGGCTGCTTTTTCCTTCCCGGTAGCTCATGGCGATCAGGACTGCGCAAGGCCAAGAAGCATGCTGCTGGTGGATATGTCCCAGGCCCTGCATGATGCTGGACACAATGAAGGCCAACTGCAGCAAGAAAGATAGGACTGAGGCATCGGGAGGCGGGATCCGGGAAAAACCCTAAATCCTAAGCCCCAAACCCTAAACCCTAAACCTTAAACCCTAAAAAACCCTAAATCCTAAGCCCCAAACAAGTAACCTCTAAGTCGCAAACCTGGGGCGTGCAAAGTACGGCTTGGCAGTTTGGAAGTCTAGGGCTTAGGGTTAAGTGCTTGGGGTTTAAGGTGTAGGGTTAAGTCTTTAGGGTTCAAGGTTCGCATTGAGGGTTCAGGGCTTGTGGCTCCCACGGTGCAGGTTTGATATTGGTGCCTTGATGGTCAGAATTGGGTTTAAGCGGGTAAATTCTGGAATGTAGCTATCTAAGGACTAGAAGGCGATGCTGTGGCATTATGGCTAATTGGATTATGCCGAAACCCTAAACCCTAAACCCTAAACCCTAAACCAAAACCCTAAACCCTAAACCCTAAACCGAACCCTAACATACTATTGCGGATTCTTCCGACCCCCTACAAAGGTCAGAGATAGTAAACCATATGGGTGGTTGTCAAAATTACGGTCCGTTTTTTGGGTACCCTGAATATTAGGTGCCGGACTATATTAGGGACCCAAAAAGGGACCATAATTTTGACAACCACCCATATGGACATTCAACAACATGCAGGTGCTGCAATTCTGGCCCTGCTTGCGCAGTTCCTTGATCGTTCAATTTGCGGACTTATGGGTTTTTAAACCTAGGGGCGGGAATGCTTAAGTTTGGGGTTTGAGCTGTTGAAAGAAGCCCTTGAAAAGCACCTAGTCCCCTTATTTTCCCTGAGCTTCCAAGCCTCTGCACCCATCAACGTGTCTTAAGACTCTGTAAGATGCGACGCTGCCTGCGATTCCGATGGTGAATGCTTTTTCAGGTAGTCCTGGCGGCTTGTTCAGTCAGTTTGGCCGACATCGACTGCATGTATGCCTAGTAAAACTCTCCACATACAAGACAAGGCAGTAGCTGGCTGCTATAACAACACTTGGAGGATCATGGGATTCAGTAAGGTTATAAGTACCTTAATTGGGGTTTTAAGTATAGTTACCGCAATTACAACCCTACTTACTAAGCCCCATGATCCTTTAAGCAGCACGGCAACCGCCACAAAGCTGGAAATAGCGCGGCACCTCTAGTTTTCCTTGGACCCTAGTTTAGGGTTTAGGGTTTAGGTTAGAAGGGGCCCCCACCCTGTAATAGTGACCATAAGGATTATATTAGGGATTACTAGGGCCCTATCATATTCCTATTATACCACTATTACAGGGTGGGGGCCCCTTCTAAGGTTTAGGGCTGACAGGATCCCGATCGACGTGCTGTGATGTAGGGGCCTAAACAACTACAGAATAGGGTTTTGGGGGCCCATCATACTGTAATTACAAAAAGGAACCCCCAAAATAGTAATTGGTTGTTATTTGGGAATTTCGGGGCCCATCATACTACAGGTACACAAAGGAACCCCCAAAATAGTAATTGGTTGTTGTTTGGGAATTTCGGGGCCCATCATACTATAATTACAAAAAGGAACCCCCCAAAATAGTAATTCGTTGTTATTTGGGAATTTCCGAAAATTAGGGGTACCCTATTCTGGGGTCCTTATAAGAAGGATCTTACTATTTAAAGTACTATTCTACGGTCCCCTGTTTTCGGAAACCCCCATTTATGCCCCTCTAGTATCCGAAACCTCTTACCGAAAACTGAGTTGCAAGATGAGGCCCGGAGTTCTCCACTGAAGGGATAGGGTTTGGGGTTTAGGGGTTAGGGTTGAGGGTTTGGGGTTGAGGGTTTGAGGATTTAGGGGTTAGGGTTTTGGGTTTAGGGTTTAGGCGTTTAGGGTTTACGGGTTTTTCTCCACTGAAAGGATAGGGGGCCTAGATAAGTAGGGCTACAAGTAGCTTAGTCGTTTCGGGACTACAAACAAGTACGACTTTTGTCGCCCAACTCCTGACCGATTCAAATTCCCGAGAACTTTCAATTGAAACTAAGAACTTCAATCCTGATAAAAAAAACAAGCCTTCTAAACCCCCTGGAAGGGTGAGGTGGTCGCAATCCTAAATCCTAAGCCTTAAACCCCAAAAAACCCTGAACCTCAAACTCAATACCCAAACCCTAAACTCTAATCCGGCTGATCCTTCAAGCTGCGGTCGCACCTTTCTTGCCTGAAAAGCTCTGAGGCTGCTTGGGGTCATACTTAAGGGCATCCCTTTTTAAGTTCAGGGTTTCTTTGGTTTAGGGTCAAGGGCTTAGGGTTTAGGGCTCCTTTCAAAGCTGAGAATATTTCAAATTTTTGTATCAATTACTGTAGGAGCATCTTTCAGTCGATTTTCAGTTTAGGATTTACGGTCTAGATCAGTTTCTATAAGAGCATCTGTAAGGGTACTGTGGGTTTCAGGGTTGGGGGGGGGGGGGGGTTGGCAGGGACTTCGGGTTTAGCGCTTTGGGTCTGGGGCTTACCGCTCAGAATTCAGGGTTTAGGGGTGTACAGCTTAAGATCTAGCGGTTAGGGTCGGGTTTAAGGTTTAGGGTTAATTTAGGGTTTAGAGTTCAGGGCTTTACGGTTTCGGGTTTAGGGGCTTATACACGTGGGTTTGGGGCGTAGGGCTTCGAGCTTTGCGGTTGATGGCCCTGTGGTGCCATTCAGAAAGTTTGGGCTTGTTACAGAGAGCAGACTGCTTTCTGCACGGACATCAACAAGGAGGGGCCTCTGGCTCCACAAACACTGAGCAGTAGGAGAGAAGCCCAAACGCAAAACAAACAACAGCAGCCGGCCCTTAAACCCAAACCATTCCCAGCCCTACACCTCTTGGAAGAAAACTTCGCGAAATCGCAGCGGCCCCTACACCCTGATACCCAAGTTCCGAAGCCCCCGCACCCGCTTTGCCCCAAACCCAGACTTGAACCCGGATTTTCTCAGCTCGACATGCCCGAACGCTGAAACTGCACAAAAGAGCCCAACAATCCCATACAACTCCTAAAGTCCCATAAGACCGTATGAACTATCTATCTACCTATAAGTATCTCCATCTAGCCAACTAGTGAGTTGGCCTATCTAGCTACCTATTTGCGTACTATATCTATAGATATACACACATACATACATATATACATACATACATACATACATACATACATACTCACATATAAGCCCATGAAGCCCTACAGAACCCACAATTGGAAAGGACAAACAAGATACTGCCTTCGCCGAGCCAGGTCGCGGGGAGATAGATGTGGACAAAAACGACCATGTTCATGTATCTGTCTATATATATATGTATATACAGACTGTACACATACGTATACCGATAAACCCTACGAGTTGGAAAACGACAGACCAACAAACAAAGAAGCGCCAAAACCCCTGAACCCTTAAACTCTACCCCTAACATCGAAGCCGGGTGGCATTATAGTACCCTTATAGATCCTTTATAGTAACCCTTAGGCCCCCTTTAAAGGAACCCTCAACCTCAAAGCCATGTGTCCCCTAAACCCTAAACCCTGAACCCTGAACCCTAAATCCTAAATCCTAAACCCTAAACCGTAACCCCTAAACCCTGACCTCAAAGCCAGGTGGCAGGGTGAAGAGGTGTAGGCCGGGCAGTGGTTCCAGAAGGCCGGCGAGCATGTGCCCACCAAAGGATGGATCCGGTTCCTCGTTTTGGGGCTCCTTAAAAGGGTCCCTTAAAGGGATCTAAAGGGTGTTTTTTAGGGCTCCTTAAAAGGGTCCCTTAAAGGGATCTATACTTGGAGGATCATGGGACTTAGTAAGTAAGGTTATAAGTACCCTAATTGGGGGTATAAGTATAGCTACCCTAATTATAACCCTAGTTACTAAGTCCCATGATCCTTTAAGTAGGGTGTGTATAGGGGTTTATGGTTGAAGGCTTAGGATTGAGGGCTTAGGGTTTAGGGTGGATGGCTTTGTCGCTAAAGTTGGTATAAGGCCTCATGTCGGTCTGTCGTCGCGGGGGTCTTTGTAAGATTTCAAAAAAGTTCTGATGATCATCATGGCATTGTATAGGGTTTTTGGGCGTGGTATCTGGGAGTTTCCGAAAACTAGGGGTACCTCTCATCTTCGGGTCCTTATTTAGGGTACTATATGAGGGCTCTATAAGGGTTTAGAGTTTCCGAAACTTAGGGGTACCTTGTTTTGGGGTCCTTACAATAGGGATCCTATGATTGGGGTACTATATTAGGGGTCCCCTATTTTCCGAAACTGCCATATGACCTTCTGGGCTTCCGAGGGTCAAGGCCAGCTCTGGAGAATGAAGGAAGGAATCTTGATTTTATCAACCGGCTTGGGTTTAGGGTTTGGGGTTTCGGGTCTAGGATTTAGTGGGGTTCTACACTTTCCTTTGGTTAGTAGGGAATGGAAGAATGGTAGTAATAGTAGTCATAATTCTACCCCACGCCTCCATTCCCTAACCAATACTAGTACAGTTTCAGGGGATCTGAATCTAAGATGGCTTTCGGTCCCACGGGTTTGGGTGTCGGGTTAGGGGCTTTGGAGTTTGAGGCTTTAGACCTGTAAGATGCTGGGTTAGGGGGTTTAGGGTTTAGGGTTTAGGATGCTTTTAGGTGTCAAGGCTTAGGGTTTGAGTTTAGGGTTCTGGATTTACAGTCTACAGGTTCTAGGGTTTGGTTGCTTGCAGGAAAACGGTTTAGATATAGGACTGTAACGAAGACCGAGAAAGACCAGAGAAGCATAAGGACCTTGTAGGAGCGACTCCAGGCAAGCTCGATTGTGAGATCTTGTGCTTATGCGAACTGTTTGGGCCCTGCATAACATAGCTTAACACCCTGAACCTCACGGCGTCACGTACCTGAGTGCCGGTAATCTTGCACACCGCGCCAGAACACGTGAGACGGGCAGCCGGCCACGTTTCACCCAAAGACTCCAATATCCCTTAGTTGAGGAATATACCTTAAATTACAGCAGGATCCCAACTACAATTTAATTTATATTCCTCAATTAAGGGATATTGGAGCCCCTAAACCCTCAACCCTATAGATCCCTTAAAGGATCCCTTAAAGGAATCCGAGGTCCCTAGGTATTCCTTAGTTAATGGACATTGGAGTCTCTGGGTAATCTGCTTGCGCAGATCCGCCACAACTGAGTGCTACGATTCTCGAAGCGGCCGGGGCATCCGGATGCCTGGTTTTCAGACCATGTAAACAGCATACCTACGGTTGATGATCCTGCATTGCCCATAAGGAATATCCCATAATTCCCATAGTCTAGGACCATCAGACCATGTAAAGACAAGCCGAGACCATCCTCTGCTACGAAGTCCGCAATCGCTGAGGTGGGAGCCGTTGATACTACCAGTACTACTACTAGTGCTAGTACTAGTACTAGTACTAGTACTAGTACTAGTACTAGTACTAGAGTACTAGAGTACTAGAGTACTAGAGTACTACAGTACTAGTACTAGTACTAGTCCTAGTGCTAGAACTAGTACTAGTACTAGTACTAGCACTAGTACTAGCACTAGCACTAGTACTAGTACTAGCACTAGTACTAGTACTAGCACTAGTACTAGTAGCAGTAGTAGTAGTCGTAGTAGTAGTAGTAGTAGTAGCAGCAGCAGCAGCAGTAGCTAGTAGAAGTAGAAGAAGTAGTCGTCGTAGTAGTAGAAATAACAATAGAAGGAGTACTACTACTGCAGTCTCAATGCATGGTTGGTACTGGCACACCGGTTGCTGTCCACGCAGCTTGGTCGATTCTAGCAAGGCTATCATAGGTCTAAAGATTGTGGATGGGTCGGCGAACAATTACTGAAAGGCCCACTCTTGCCGAATTCCGGAATCTGTGTGCATCTGGGTCGGATTCGGATATCTCACCAGCGCCCGGTTGCCACCTTGGTCACTCACAAGACTCAAACCGCACAGGCCTGGTCGAACTTGTAAAGGCATTGAGAAACAGACATAGCGAATCCGTAAACCGCAACTCCCAACCCCAAACCATAAACTCGCCATAAACCCTGCACCCCCGAACCCTGAACGCACCACTCTTGATTCGTTAGTGGATGGTGAGCTGTTCCATCTGGGAGTTTCTGACAGCAGGTGCGCCCACTGTAGCAGGACCAGCATCATACGAAATCCAGCTAGCTGGCTTCAGAACCCCATATTGCAAAGGCCTGACTGTCGAGACTAGCGCTTCTCAAAAGGAACCTTCTCAAAAGGAATTCTTCGGAGCAGCATCAAACCTAAACCCTCATAGAACGCTCATAAAACCCTTTCAAGAGACTTGCAGAGCCCACAAAAGCTCCTTAAAGAAGGCCTTATAGACACAAAAAAAAGAGCCCCGATATACCACAAGCTCTCCAACTTCTATCTTCTAACGCACCTTTGTCCTGCCAACCCAAAGAGCCCAACGGCGTGGTCTGCGTTTAGGATTCGTCATAGGGACCCTTGACAAGGTAGGGGGAGGGGGGGTAGGGGCCTTAATGCCCATAATAAGGACCTAATAAGGCCTGTTTAAGGAGGTATAGTCCCCTACCCCCCTACCCCCTACCCCCCTAAGGGTCCTTATGAATTTGGGGTTTGGGCTTTACAATTCTAAGTTTAGGATTTAGGGTTCAGGCCCCGGGTTCAGGCTGTAGGGCTCCGGTACAGGATCTTCGGAGTCAGTTTAGGGTTTAGGGGTTTAGGGGTTTAGGGTTTAGGGTTTAGGGTTTAGGGTTTAGGGTTTAGGGTTTAGGGTTTAGGGTTTAGGGTTTAGGGTATGGCGTGAAGTTCAAACGTCTGTTTCGGAGTTGGGTTGCTGGGTCGAGTCACCTGCAGCTTGCAGCTTGAGTCTCGAGTGTCAGTTCTGGTCTCAGGGCTCTATAAGAGTTACTAGTCGGCGGGCCTCAGTATGTCGAATGTAGTTATCCACGCCCCTACGTTACCCTAGATCCTAGACCCAAAGCCTGAACTAAGCTCATCAAAGCCTCATCATTGATGAAGAAGCAATAGTTGTCGGCATTATTTTGGGCTTCGTCGGGATAGATGTTGGCCAATCTCCTTAGTGGCAGCCAGCAGTAAGAAAGAAGTTGAGCTGTGTTGCTTAAACTGGCAATCCTCATGAAAGAACCAGTATCCATGATGCATGCCCTCACCCTACACCCTCAATGCAAACACAGACCATACATGAGGGAATCATGATTGTTTATAAATACCCCTAAATATCCTTCCTAGCAACTTCCATAAGCTACTTCTTAAACCCCTAAACCCTAAACTCTACTTCAAGGATCACGGGACTTAGCATAAGCATAGTTATCAGAAAAAACAAGTGCAACGATCAACCGGACCCTCAAACACCATGAAACTGGTTCAACACTGTTTACTCTTCAACCCGGCTTCTCACAGGTTTGCCGTCCGTAAGCTTTAGGACAGCCTTTCCAGTTCCCTCCGTCAGCGCAGATGTCGTCAGTATACATGGTCTCGTGGTGCGAAGCCTCAATCAGGTGCTCTGGATTTTGGATTGACGCTTCAGGATTACAGTTTCGGGTTTAGGAATTGAGGTTCAGAGTGTAGCATCTAGGCTAAGTCAGATATAGGGGCTAGGTATAGCGCTTAAAGCTATATAGACGTTTCGGGCTTCAGGTTTAACTGTAGGATTCACTTTAGGGGCTCAAGAGTTCGAATGGGGCATAGGGTCTTACTACAGTGCTATCATTTAGGAAATAAGGGGACACCATCACTTGTCAGACAGATCTCTATTCTGGGGTTTAGGGCGTAGCCGATGCCTTAGAGGTTTGGTTTGGAAAGCTCCACTGCTTGCAGCGGACGACATGAATTTGCGTAGGAAGTCAAGCTTACAATGCCCAATCTTTTGGAAACCCCCAGAGCCCAGAAATAGATGTGCCGCCAAAAGAAACGGATGTTGGAAATGAAGACACTTGCTTCATGTAATATCAGACACCACTAGAAATGAATGCAACATGGATGCCGCACACATAGCATGAAGGCTGACACAAGCGGCATAAGGAAATAGCACCCCTCCGCACCGAGCATCATTATCATCAGAAGGGATTAAGTTCTGCCTAGTGTGTGGGTGATGGGCGAGGTAACCGAAGAACCCTTCCGTCGTTGCAAATAAACGCCCGTTTTGGGTCGCCCAGTCCAGCATCCATTTTGCATTCATTTTTGGCCCAGGCAGGTTTTACGTCGACATTACTAGGGATACTGGAAAAAATCGATGTGGGAGACAGCCAGGAGATATATGTGCAAAATGGACGCCCACGGGGCGGGGGCGGGAGGGGAGACCTCTAGTGGATATGGGGGGGGGGGGGTCTGCTAGGAAAGGGGTGCCATTTTTCAACACGGGCCTTCTTGATTGTCATTCCGTCTTCAGCACTGTGCCTTGCGCATGCTTCCCCAGCATTCCCCAGCCGTCATCGGCCTGGTGCTGTGATTACAACCTACTAGTAGGACCAGATCGGATGATCAGGACCCAGAGTCCCGGCCACGGAGGTTCACCGAAAAACTGATACAGACTTGCCCGCCTCATTGCATCCATTTCTGAAGATAACAGGAACCCAATTTTGATTTCCTGCGCCCATTTGGCATCTATTCCTGCTGTTCTCTGATATGGGATGTCGGTAAGAGCGGTTCAGGGTTTGGGAATTGAAGGGTTTGGGGTTCAAGTGTTGAAAGGACCTGGGGTTCACAGCAACTTCAATCTACAGGGTTCCAGCACAGCCCGCACTAAACCGCATACAAGACCCTAAACCTAAAGCCAACAAAGAAATTCTAAATCCGCACTTCCTAAACCCTAACGTCCGGGCTGTCATGATTCAGTGCTACGGATCTAAGCGTTGGACACTGCCGGGGTGCTCCTCTACAAATCACGTCGGTCAATTTACAGTTACATAAGAACAAGCATAATTCCCAGTAGACACGCTTGAACAACTGATTCCTTTGCTGCTACTACTCAGATCTAGATCAGGAGCCCCAAAGCAAAAAAAGAATAAGGCGTACTACCAACCCAACAGCTTTACGAAACCAAAATGTACCTACCTAAACCCAACGCCTCGTGTGTGAGCGTCTCGATCTGCGAGGAGGTAGAAGCGTCTATGAAGGACCGACAGAGGTGGAACACCTTGCTTGTGAGGTTTACAGCACTGAACTTAAATCTTGGACTCAAGACTCTAAACCCCGAGGCTCATAAGATTGGGTCCCTGTTTGCATTGGGAGGATAAGAAAACACACGACAAAGGTTTAGGTACACCCACGCGCTATTGAATTTCTATCAGCCCGTCACTACTCCATATGGTCACTTCTTCCAGACACTAAACCCCGAGGCCACATTGTCAAAACGGCAGAACCAATTTTCAAATCCCAACCTTTCACATGTAATCGAAAGGCCAAAAACTCTCTGCTGAAACACTCTAAAAGCACCGGGGCGCATAACGACCGCGAAGATTTCGATTGCGCGGGGGCTTCGGATAGACGTAGGCGAATGTGGTCTCGTCCTCAATCCCACTGCTCAAGCTTTGAGCCTTTCATTGAAGCTTAAGCATTTGTCACTCTGATTTCCCCGAACCCTAAACCCTAAACCCTAAACTAAGTCCCCTGATCCTCTAAGCATGGTTGCGAGTTGAGACCGATACGAAAACAGCTTGCCGTCATCACTAGCATTAGGCTTTTCGTGGCCTTGGGTTCGGAATTTAGGGTTTAGGCTGTGTGTACAGTGTGCGTGCGGCGGGTGCGTTTCTGTGGGAATGGGAGCGAGCCCACTTATCGCACGCTTGCGTCAGCATATAGTATCCTCAATTAGGGTTTAGGTTGACCACCCATTGCTTGCTCCCCGCTTCCCTTCGCAGTTCTACAGAAAAGCACGTTATTTCACAGCAAGCCTCAACTGAGATACATGGATGTATCGCTTCGGTGATTCTGCGTAGTGCTGGCTATCGAGTCGGTGATGGTGACTCTCACACTCACAACTGTAGCTGCTATTGTAATAACAATCACCTCCGCTGATTCTCCAAGACCCTAAACCCTAAAAAGGCTGCAGAACCGGGAAAAAAAGTTGCACCTGCCCCCGAACCGCCGAAATCACAAGTGAGCACGAAATAACGCTGAGACATTCGGGCGTAGCATTTAAGGGCCACGTGATATGGGCTGAAACTGAAGGCCCAAGGAACGCAGGCTTTCGCCGGGTAGATGTAGTCCTGGCTTGGCAGCTGGGACCCTGTATCCGAAAGCCAGAACCCCGAACCCTGAACCCTAGACCTTAGAAGGGGCTCCCACCCTGTAATAGTGGTATAATGAGGAATATAGTAGGGCCCTAATATAATCCTTATAGTCACTATAACAGGGTGAGGGCAGCTTCTAACCTAGACCCTAGAAGCCCTTCACATAGAAGCCTCAATAAGTAGATGTGGATTTTGTGTGTTTGTACTATACATAACCTGAGGAAGCCAAAGGAAATATACGACAAACTACTCAGGTCCCTCTGATCAGACATGGAAAATCCTGATCAGCCCAAAACTACTCTAAACCCCAAACCCTATACCCGTGCCCCTACATTAAGCCCGAAGGCACCCACAAAAAGGCCAAGCAACCTACAGGAAATCCGAAACTACGCAGGCCCAGGTATGAAACCAAAGTATCCGCAAATCCCGCGCTTTTCTGGGACCCTGGACATCCGAAACTTGCAACTTTTCTTGGGTCCAAGATGCGAAACCTGGCTTTAGGGCTTAGCGCCTGGGGTCTACTTGGAGGATCATGGGACTTAGTAAGTAAGGTTATAAGTACCTTAATTGGGGTTATAAGTATGGCTACCCCAATGATAAGTCTAGTTACTATGTCCCATGATCCTTTAAGTAAGCTCGTGAGACCCTCAACGGTAACAGAGCGGCCTCAATAATAAAAACGTGTTTCGCGGGTTTTACAGGGCTTTTAGCATGAGGACTCTTTAGGGCCTATGGGGCGTTGCTTTGTAGGATCTGCACACGGTTCCATACGGCTTGGCAGGGTCTTCACAGGATTTTATGAGGGTTCGTAAAGATCGCATAAGGATTTCACCAGGGTTTCGGAGGCTCTGGCCCTGGATTGTTGGTTTATGTGGGTAGTTGTCAAAATTAGCTCTGATTGTCGCTAGAGCTAGCAAAAACTGCAGATGCCGTACCCAAACCCTGCCCTTCAAGGAAGACCCCTTGACTCAAGTGGTAAATTCGGCTCCCCTTCCATGGGCAAGAGTCTAGGTTGCATACATACAATTCCCTAACTTTGGAAAAACAGCTCAAGAATCCTTCCACCGAGGCACGGCGTTCGAAAGCAGGCGGTGGATGCCGTTGATGATGCGGAGAACCTCATAGAAATCAGAAAAAACTTCAAACCAAAGTGTAGAGGCCAGGAGCAGGGCCTCTGACACTGCGCACCTACTTAAAGGATCATGGGACTTAGTAACTAGGGTCATAATTAGGGTAACTATACTTATAACCGCAATTAAGGTACTTATAACCTTACTTACTAAGTCCCATGATCCTCCAAGTAGCTGCCGTAGATACCCAAGAGTCATTCCACTAAACACCCACCGAGCCCAGAACACGAACGGCACTGACTGCAGAAGAACGACTTCGGGAGGGAGGTGGAGAGACAAACGACTATGGCAAAACGTATGGATTTTGAGAACATACTTGGAGGTTCATGGGTAGGTATAAGTGGGGTTATAAGTCCTACAACCCCACTTATAACTAACCATGAACCTCCAAGTACCGATGAGCCGGAGAAGGCAAACAGCCTGGCTCTGCCATGACGCTCGACACGCCGGGCGATTTAAAAGCCAAAATGAGCCAGGGACTGTGACGGCACCACAGTTCCCACCCCAAACATCAGCGGCACCGGGCCGACGGCGCGATTGACCAAACAGAGAGCGAATGCGATAGATTCGGGGCCTCGGATTCCCGACTCAAGGAAAACTGAACATACCAAGAGCTACGGTGTTTTTGCTGTAGGGCTTGGGAGCCTCCTGGACCCCAAACCTCAAATCTGTGGAAACAATGGCGCCCGAAGGGATTGCTTACAAAGAGCGAACATGGACTCGAAGGAACTGTATAGACTGCTATGAACAAATACTAAGAAACCCGAAGAGAATGGATTTAATACTACAAGACCATTGCAAGGAAGACTAAGGACTGGCAGCACTAACTATGCCCTTTCATGAAACAAACACCCTGCAACTACAAAGCCTGAAGGCAAGCCCTAAACCCTAAACCAACAACCAGTCTTTCCCAAAGCCCTACTGGGAGGTTCATGGGTAGTTTTGAGTAGGGATGTAAGCAAGCTAACTATACTTATAGCACCCCCTTTTAGGGACTTATGGCCCCACTTAAAACTAACCATGGACCTCCAAGTACACTCCCAAACCCTCAAACATTCAAACGCCCAAAAGGGCTTTCATCCGACCGGCCTTCTCCCGCGTCCACTTGTCGTTTTCCCCGAACCACCGCCTCACGGGAAGTCGCGTTTAGGTTTGAGGGTCTCGGAGCTGAGGTTCTAAAGTTTAGGGTTCCGGGGTTGAGGCTTGAAGTTTTAGGGCTTAAGGGGTTTAGGGTTGAGGGGTTGAGGGTTCAGGGTTTAGGGTTTTGGGGTTGAGGGCTCAGGGTTCTGTAGGGTTTGGGTGTTGAGGGTTTGGGGTTTGGCGTGGAGGGTCTTGGGTTGAGGAATACTTGGAGGATCATGGGACTTAGTAAGTAAGGTTATAAGTACCGTAATTGGGGTTATAATAAAAGCTACCCCAATTATAACCCTAGTTACTAAGTCCGATGATCCTTTAAGTAGAGTTCGGTTGTTTTGTGGTCGAGGCTTTTTGAATGCAAAAACCCGGACCCAAACCCCATGGAAGTTGTGGGAAGATCCAATACCCTGACGAATAAAGCCCTTGAGAACCTAATCAAGGTAGGGTTTTGCAGGGTGTTATAGGCCTGTACAGGCCGTTTGAAGAATCTTATATGTTTCTTGTGGAGCATGTACAATGCTTTAATAGGTTTTGGTAAGCTGTGACATAATGCGATTATCGCTTCAGTGTGATTTTGCAAAGGCATCAAAAGGCTCTGAAGCCCCGTTAAGCCTTCGAAAATCCTGTAAACTCAAGGGAAACAAATGCCTCCAACACCCTGCAAATGCCATATCCTGAAAACCCTAAACCCTAAACCCCAACTCCTGGACTGCAATGCCAATGCTGCCAGAGCTCTTAACATGTCTAGAGGCTTTGCGTCCTGACCCCATCGCCTGGCTTCTACTTGGAGGATCATGGGACTTAGTAAGTAAGGTTATAAGTACCTTAATTGGGGCTATAAGTATAGTTACCCTAATTATGACCCTAGTTACTAAGTCCCATGATGCTTTAAGTACTTGGCTGGTTGCTAATGGGCGTGGCAGATCCTCGAAGCGTTGCTGGATTCTTGTTACGGAAGTTCGTTTAAGTTACGACAAAGGGATCTACAGTCATAGTAAATAACTAATATGGTTTCCTTATTATGGTAACTTTGATTAAACCCCTTGACAAGAACCCAGGTTTCGGGAACCTGTGCCGCTATAAGGGCTTCATGTCTGCTAGTCTCAGGGTTCTCCCTCGATGGTAGCCCTCTGACCTGTACCATTTAGGGTTTGGGGTTTAGGGTTTAGGGTTTGGTGTTTAGGGTGTAGGGTTTGGGGTTTAGGGTTTAGGGTTTAACCAGCCTTGGAGAGCGCTTTGAAACTCGTAAAGCCCCGCAAAATGCCCTGTGAATAACGTGGAAACCTCACGTGAAAGAGGAGCCGTGTCGTTTCCACAAGGAAAGGGTGGTATACAAATTGGCAGATGAGGGCGCCAACCCTGGCACATATACTTGGAGGTTCATGGTGGTTATAAGTGGGGCTATAAGTCCCCCAATATGGGTTGTAATTATGGCTACCCTACTTATAACCCCACTCATAACTGCCCACGAACCTCCAAGCAGGATTCTTGCTCAGGAACTCAGCTTAAGTTAGCATACAAAGGAAGTCATGGCTTTCACCTTCCATCCCCACTGCGGCATGAAGGAGTTGGCTTTGGCTAAGGGCTTCTGGTTGCGTGTCGTACTTGCAGAGAGATTAGGGAAAGAGACCGCCCAAACCTCAACCTAAATCCATAAAGCCTGAGCACCACTGTCATGAACGTCCTTTGTTTAAAACTTTGTCTATGTTCGGGCCAAGCTTACGGTTTTGGGAGGCTCCCTGCGCCCCGAGAAAAGCAGTTTTGCATCATGTGCCAAGATTGGCGTATCCATGGCTGGGCTTCGGGTATAGAGGTCAGGGGGTTTAGAGTCTAAAGCAAGCTTAGGCTTCAAGGGGCCGTCACCAAAATCTTACATTACCCGTACAATTCACACCCTGAACCTTACTCTATGTGCAAGCAGGCCCCTGCGGTCACCCCAAGACAATAAGGCCGTGCAACTCTGGAGCCTGAAGCCACAAAGCACAGAAACCAAATCCCTAAAAAACCCTCAAAAAACAGAAGGCCTAAGTGCCCTTTCAAAACCCCCTCAGCAATTCCCATGTCAAGCTATGAAACTCTTCTAGACACCCCAAAACCCTAAACCCGTGGAGCCCCAAAAGCCCCACTAGAGCTAAGCTGCACGGATTGCGTTCATCGCGTAGGCCTGCGCCTTTGCTCAGGGTCGCAGCGCTTTGGGAGATCTTCGGGTGTCGAATTTCACCGCCGGTATAGTATAGTATAGTATAGTATAGAGTAAAGTACAGTATGGTATAGGATGGTATTCGTAAAGTACAGTATAGTATAGTACAAGATTACAGTGTACTATTAACAAACTATCGTGCGGTACAGTACATTACATTACAGTATAGGAAGAAGATCATATGGTACAAAGTATAGTATGCAGTATCATATACAGTATGGCATGAATTATAGTGTAAAGGATGGCAGAGTAAAGTACGGTAAAGTACAGCTACGTAGTAAAGTCTAGAAGTGTATACCAAAATAAATAGTATACTACAATAAAGTACAGCATAGCAGAACATAGCATAGGAGAGCATGGTATGGTATAGTATAGTAAAGTACAGTCTTGGATGGAAAACTTGAGAATACTACAGCACAGCAGACTACCGTATAGAATCGTGTACTATACTGTACTATATAGTACTCTACGGCAATACTACGCTGTACTGAACTATATCCGGCAAACGACTTGAGGATTCCGGCGAGTGTGGTTACTTGTTGCTGTTCGATGCAGTGACTTATAGTGACGGTGCGGGAGCAGCAGTCGTCGTCGTAGTGGCAAACATAGTGCTCGTCGTCGTTGTAGTCGCGTAGCAGTCATCGTCGCCGTAGCAATAGTAGTCGTCGTAGTGAAAACAGCAGCAGTTGTTGTCGTCGTAGTAGAAGCAGTAGTAGTAGTAGTAGTAGTAGTAGTAGTAGTAGTAGTAGTAGTAGTAGTAGTAGTAGTAGTAATACTACTAGTAGTAGTAGTAGTAGTAGTAGTAGTAGTAGTAGTAGTAATAGTCGTAGTAGTAGTAGTAGTAGTAGTAGTAGTAGTAGTAGTAGCAGCAGTACTGCAGCTGCAATAACCGCGATCTGTTTGTAACGAAGATTGATGCCCCCCGCCGCCCGCCCCCCCCCCCCGACAGACCCCAACGCAAGAAAAATCTTGGAGGTTCATAGGTAGTTATAAGTGGGGTTATAAGTAGGGTAACCATACTTATAAGCCATATTAGGGGACTTGTTTCCCCCACTTATAACCACCCATGCACTCCCAAGTATTGAGCACAAGGTAAGCCCTTGCCAGTCCTGGACTGCAGTCTTCGCCACTGCTTTCTTCCATGGAGCCTACCATGCGAAGATTAGAGCTTCGGTTTGGGTGCTTTAGGGTTTAGGGTTTATGGTTTAGGGTTCCTTTGCTTTAGCTTCTACTTCTAGGGTTTTGGGCTTTGTGTTTGGGGTTTAAGATTTGGGTTTCAGGGTGTCTCGCCGCGCAGCGACCGCATCATCTGCGTGGGACCGCGCCCCCCAACACACCCAAAACGCAAAACGCGACGCAGCCATGTCAAGCATTCTGTGTTGCAACTTCACCACAAATTATATATTTGCTTTTGCCACGTCGCCTGCGTACCTTGGGATTTCAAGCTAAGCTCATCCAAAATCCAAAGCCCAGAACATACCCTAAATACTAACGTGTTCGGGTTGCTTCAGAATTTAGTGCTTAAAACCCTAAATGTTATAGTATACTACGATGGGGATTATAGGGGGGTTACTGAGCATTGAGATCCCTATCTTCGGGCCGGGTCTTAGGTTGGAATTTTGGATCAGGAATGCTTTGGCATTTGGGAGTTTGCTTAGAACCTGGTTTAGGGTTGAGGGATTAGGGTTCAGAATTCGGAGTGCAGTTTCGGAAAACATCAACTCCTCTGATCCATACCCTACAGAACAGGATGTTTGTCACGATGACCCTCCAGTATTGAAACACCCCCCGCCCCCCCGGTGCGGCTGATCTCAACGCTGAGCCTTCAACGCTTGTGCGTGACAGCTAGGCCCTGAACGAAGAAAGGTATGGAAGTAACCATTAGGATAAGGGTCTTTGGTGAATCTTCTGGTATACTTACTTATTGTAGGGGATATGGGGAATATAGGGGGGATGACAAGTACCATTCTACAGATGGCTATGGTAATAGGGGCCCAAGACAGCACATAAGCAAAATGAGGATAGGGATCTCCCTTATAAAGAACCCCAATAAGCTAGGGATCTCCCTATAAAAATGTTTTTGTTTATGTGCTTTTTTGGGTCCCTAAAGTAAGTCCTTAGCGCCTGGGGCTGGACCAACTCCTCCAAAGCATCATCTCCTGGATTCTTGCTAAGGTTTGGGGTTTAAGGTATAGGTTTTAGGGGTACTTAAAGTTGCCATAATGGGGATGGATCTAAAGTAAATCAGAATATGGTTTCTTTATTATGGTACCTTAACTTAAGCCCCTTAACAAGAGCCCAGTCTCCGCCCCCATCCAGCAGACAGGTGCTGTGGCAAGTCGAAGGGCAGACCTCGCGGGTAGGCTTTAGGGTTTAGGGTTTGGGGTTTGGGGTTTAGGGTTTAGGGTTTGGGGGTTTAGGGTTTAGGGTCTAGGGTTTCGGGTGTGTGGCAAGTGGAAGTGCAAACCTCGCGGGCGTGTCGGCTGCATACATGCACAGGCATACATGCGTCGGCGTGTTTGGATAAGAAGGCTAGACTACGCCGGATATGGCGGGACTATACATTACTTTAGATTAGGTTACGGTTCTTTACATTACATTACCTTACCTTACAATAAAGTCTGTTACGTTAAATTACATTGCAACAGTTTAAATGATAGATACACAGGCGGAGATGTATAGATAGATAGACAGAGAAGTTAGAAGCCCCAAACCCTAAACCCCTAAACCCTAAACCCTCAAACTCTTAAACCCTTGAATCCTAAAAAAAATCAAACCCTTAAACCCTTGAACCCTGAAAACCCTAAACCCTTAAACCCTTAAACCCTTGAACCCTGAAAACCCTCAAACCCTTAAACCCTTGAACCCTGAAAACCCTAAACCCTTCAACCCTTCAACCCTTGAACCCTGAAAACCCTCAAACCCTTAAACCCTGAACTGTATTCGGTAGGAGCAAGGGGGCTTCCGTCGGGAGAGGCTCGCATGGCCATGGCCACGTTGTTTGGTTTAGGGTTTAGGGTTTAGGGTTTAGGGTTTAGGGTTTAGGGTTTAGGGTTTTGGGGTTTCGGGTTTTTTTTTGAACTCCTTTTCTCCGGAGGAAGCATCCGCTCTCTGAAAAGGCTAGGGTTTAGGGCTTAGGGTTTAGGGTTTTACTATTTTGGGGATTCCGAAAATTAGGGGTACCTTATTCTGGGGTCCTTATACTAAGGATCCTACTATTTAGGGTACTTTTTCGGAAACTCCCGTTTTGGGGATTCCTTATTATAAATATAGTATACTGGGCCCCAAAGCCCTAGTCTAAATATCAATGGCCCCGATGTTATAGTACCCTTATAGACCCTTTTAAAGGAACCCTAGACTAAGTATCAATAGTACCTTTATAGACCCCTTCAATGGAACCCTAGTCTAAGTATCAACAGTACCCTTATAGACCTTTTAAAAGGAACCCCCTAAACTAAGTATCATCGTCAGGCTGGCCTCGTAGACACGCCTCTTGTGGCACATCTTCTTCAGCTGCTTGCAGTTTTTGTGTCCTCAGACACAGTTTAGGGTTTAGGGGTTTAGGGTTTAGGTTTTAGGGTTTTAGGGTTTAGGGTTTAGGGGCTTAGGGTTTAGGGGTTTAGGGGTTTTTTTTTTTTAAGCACCTTTTTGCGACTGCTGACGTCTCTGCCACCCGTCACAAGACCTTAAGATCAGGCGTTCTCGTCATCCTCTTTCGTTCCCGTATTCGTGATCTCATCCCTCGACCCTGGTCCCTCATGTCCATCCATGGGCTGTTCATTCACAGGCACCACCAACCCCGTGCTGGGCACCGTGTCAAATGCCCCTCCCTCTGCCATCCACTGAGTCTCGATCAACTCGCGAACCGAAGCCCCGTGGCGAGCCTGAACTTGATCCCCTGTGAGTGCCCCCGTGCTCCAGAGACGATAGACCTCAAAATATTCCTCCATGCTGAGCCCAAACAAAGGGTCCGTCTCCTCGTCCAAAGCTGTAGCCGGTGGCCCCGGGGGGACCGCGACCGTAGGAGCTTCCGACGCTCCCACCGTGGAGGGGGCGTCTGCTGTGGCGTTCACCTCGTGGATCGTGGCCGTGATGGTCAGAGGTATTCCCGGCGGCGGCACAGGCACAGAGACAACCCTCGCAACCCTCGGCGCATCGTGGCTCCCAGTCGCTATTTCAACTTGCATCCACCGCCGCTTTCGGCACGGGGCCTCATTGAGCTCCGTAGCCATGGCCCAGTCTTCCCACGCTTGGTAGGTAGCCCCATCCACGAACGGTGGCGGCAGCGCATCGGCACCGGCCGCGAGGGCCGCGGCGTTGACCTCCGAGGCCTCCCGGAGCTCCTCTTCCATGGCTGCCGCCGCCGCCGTTTCTTCCTCCTCCTCAAGCTCAGCCCTATCCCTTTGATGCTCCTCAATCAACGCGTCGAGGTCACGTCCATGGCATCTGCGTGGCGGCGGGCAGTCCCACATAACCTCCTCATCTGTATCCTCAGGTAAAGGCTTCATGAAGAGGACTGGCGCCGGCTGACCTGTCTCCTCAGGCCTGCCTTGCCCTTGGTTGCTCCCCGGGTGGCATGGCAGGAAGTGCATCACCTGTAACCACGTTCTCTGGCACCACGCGTTGGAGGGCACCCCGGCGTGATCAGGCGGCGTATCGACCTCAATGGGTCCGGCGCTGTCAATCGCCACGACCAGCACCGAGAGCATCTCGGCGACACGCCCTCCCATGTGCCCCAAGCAAAACCCTGCTGCAGTGTTGGTGCACCTGTGATGCAGCCAGCGTTGCAATTGCATCGCGTTTGCTCGCCTCGCCTGCTTTGTCATACATTCGAACTTGGCACGGAGATCCAAGATGAAGAGCCTCCAATCATTTTCCGTAGTCACCATCAGTCGCTCAACCCCTGCACGCCCTTTGCCCACTTGCATGTAGGATGTCTCATCCCCTTCCCTCTCGTCATCACGCCGCCGGCGCTCCGTCTCCACCGACGCCTGCATGACCCGGCCGACGGCGCTCATCAGGCGGTGCACCAATTGCGGGAAGGCCATGACGAGCGTGAGGCGATCGCGGAGGTCGTGGTCCAACAGTGTCTCCAAAATCGACCCCTCGACATGTTCCGGCAGGAGTCGACCCGGATGTGCATCCACTTCCTCCTCAGAGGCGAGCCCCAGAACAATAATCCAGACCTCAACTGCCGCCTCCATGGAAAGAGGCCCCGGAGGCGTCTGCGGCGGCGGTGGTGGTGGCGGGTGCGCGGGCTCCTGGACTGGACGAGGACCTCGCGAGCTTGACCCTCTGGTCCGGCACACACCGCGGCCGGATGTGCCCGCCGGCGGGGCTGCATTTTGCGCAGGCCTTTGCTGGTTCTGTCCGACTTCTCACCCTGTGGCGACCCTGACCCTGCACCAACGACGTCACGTCCTCGTCCTCCGGCCGGGGTCCCTCAGCAAGCAGGTCATGGAGCTCTCGTTCTGCACGGATGGCCCAGTCGGCGACGTAGTCAGGCGCCTCGGCCCCATGAACGAAACCGACAGGCACGCTACGGTCCACTTCGCGAAAGAAGAGGAGAGCTCGCCGCACATAGGCACTGTCTTCACGCCCTGCAATCCTGCCCCTAAGCAGGTGCAAGGCCCATCCGTCCACGTCCTCCGTGCGTGTCTCGCGGAGGAAGTCCATAACCCTCTGCATCCAGGCTCCCTTCACGTCATAGCAATCCCTGACCCCTGTAGCCGCGGAGCTTGTCGCATTTGAGGACGAGCTCGAACTTCCGGAGGACCCGGCTCCCGAAGAGGGCCCGGCCACACCAGCCTGTGCAGCAACCCTGTCGTCATCGGCAACCCTGGCGACCCCGTGCAGCTCAGCAATGGTGTCGGGCAGTTTTCGCTTGCGATTGAAAACCACTCGACGTGCTTCCGCGGCCTCGTTTTCCTCTGGTTGGGGATCCAAGGTGTCCAGGACAAACTCATCGTGGCCTACCTGTGCCTGTAGGGCGAGTTGCTCATGTGGGAACCACATGTCGAGGTATTCCTCATGGAACCATCCCTCCACATATCTGCACCATTGTCTCTCGTCATCATTCATGAAGGGCAAGGGCATGTAGGAGTCGAGAGTCCCTCCAACATACTGCTCTACGTCTGCGAGCGTGAGCTGTACGAACCTCTCGTACTCCCAATCCCCCCTCGCCTGGATCAAGTGGAGCAGGAAACGGAGGAGGTTGTTGGGCTCCGACCCGTCCGCGATGAGGGCACTTGCGGAAGCCTGCTGGTTCACATACCAGAAGGGAGGCCAGTTGCCGAGGGCATCCACTGGCTGTGCGCCGGTCGGGGTGAGCCCCGCAAGGGCCGACACGAACATCCAGTCTGGGCTGCGAGGGGCAGCCAAAAGGAGAGCCACAGGGGGCAACGGGGCAGTTGCCTTGGGCCCATTTCCTGGCGAAAGCAACCCCCCCTTCTCGAGCCGAGATGGGGGGGTTGCCTTGGGCCCATTTCCTGGAAGTTCAGAGCCACCGCTGAGCTTTCTGCTCGCTCCTCGGACCATGTAATTGAGCGGGAACATCACGTCCTGAAGGCCCATGCGGGCACCGAGCACGTCATCACGAGGTGCTGTGTTGGGGTCGGCATAGTTACCAACCGGCGGCCTCTCACTTGTGCAGCCCAAAGCCACACCGAGCAGGCCCGAAATTACGAAATGAAAATGAAAACCCATTGCGTGGCCACGGCTAGGACAGCTAGAGTTCACGTGCTAAGCCAGGCTGCAAACATGTCAGGCACAACCCTTCATTCAGATGCCCCTGGCAGCCCGTCACCTCATGCCCAATCCGGCAACGCCAACTGTCGACCTGAACCCCACGGGAGATCCTGTGCGGCGATCCATGTAGCCCTCAACCCTCGCCACGAATCCCTGTCGTGTGTGCATGCACGCCAAGGCCCTCTGCAAACAGCGTTCATCCCTTCCTCAAGCAGGGTAAGTCTAGGGAAATGTCTGCCATGTGAGATACGCTTCAACTTTTGTTGGGCACGCCACCATGGGAGGCTTCTGAACTCGTCAAGGAGTGCACTAATCGGTGGTGCCGGTGCCAACATCGTACGGACCCTATGCCCCGAGTAGTTCCACCATCTCTCCAACCACAACGTCGACCATCTTACGCATCCTGAATTGTGCAGGGCTTGCCGAGCTCCCCGAACCGCCCGGACCCTGAACTGGACCCAAGTTTCATGAGGGTAGCGGCTGAACCGAAGAAGCCAGCAGATTAACATGGCCTGGACACTGTTGAGGAGGCCCATGGCCCCACGGTCCGGCGGGATGGCAGCGAGGCACCAAAGAGCTGCTCCTGACACAACTTTCTGGAACAGTTGCATGCGACCCTTGACGGGAGTGCGAGCCCTCAGCAGGTGCTTAGCCCCCCAGAACTTCTGCTTGGCTCGCGCCAGCAGCGGCTGGATCAATTCCCCAACACTCATCCCTCTGCGCATCTGGAGCCCCATGACTTCAATGGCGGGCGACCCCCACAGCTCCTCGCCCCCAACCCTGATGCAGTGCGGACCCTTTGTGTCCGGCGTGCAGTAAAGTTGGCATTTCCGCACGTTTAACTCCAAGCCGTACGCGCGCAGGACCCCTTGCAGTTGCTGCAGTTTGAGGGCAACTTCGGCTGGGGTCGGCCCCCACAACACTCCATCATCCATAAAGAGGGCGTTATCAAGGGCAAGGTCCGGAAAGATTCGGGGTTGATGCTCCCATCGGTGCAGGGCCGAGGTTTCCTCCACCGCTTCTTCCATCAGAAGGGAGAAGAAGCAGGGGCTCTCGGTCGAGCCCTGTCGAATCCCTCTCTCGACCATGAACCCTGAAACACCCCACGGCGTGACCAGCATAGCCCTCGTGTCCGACAAAAGCTTAGCCCAGCACTGCATTTCGTGCGTGTCCCCCAGGCGGCTGTGCAGCTTGTCAAGTAATCGAGCCCGGTCGACAGTGTCAAAGGCTTTCGTTACATCGATTTTCACCATTGTCATGGGGACTCGCCACTCACGACTCAACTCAACCATTCGCCACAAGCCGAAAATGTAGTCGGTCGTTTGTCGCTGTGCACGCGCACATTGGGTCGCTGATCGCGGCCCCAAGAGATGTTGACAGCGGTTTAGCAAAAGCCGGGCAAAAAGTTTCGAGGTACAGGACCCAAGAGCAATCGGCCGGAGATCGCGGGGAAGGGTAGGTTGAGGGATCTTAGCCAACATGACGAGGATCACTGTGTTCCAGTCCTCGGGGATGTTCCCGCTCACCAGGATACCCGTGAAAAACTCTGCCAGGTGCCCCGACCCTCCCTCTGTGGCGAGGAGCCCTTGAAAGAACTCCTTGCTACTGAGATCAAGCCCGACCGACTTCCCGGGCTTCATTTGCCCAACCGCACGAGTCACTTCTTCCACCGTGAAGGCTGTCGCTTCACCTTTCGCGGGGTACGCCGGCACCGTGCCCCCTTGCGCCGCGTAGAGAGAGCGCAGATGGCGACCGACTCATGAGGGTCGACCGTCTGGGCATCGGCGTAGGCTGCATCCCACGACGACTGCCCTTGCATGCGAACTTCCCTGAAAGCCTCCCAGTCCCCTTGAGAAGCCCTTTTGCGATCCGCTGCTGCTCCCACCTACGCCTGGCCTCACGCCCAAGGCCAAGTGCGGCCTTCCATGCGACCCTGGTCCCTGACACCTTAGCCCTGCGGAAAGCAGCCCGCGTTTCCTCATCGTCCCTGTATGCCCTGCTAGGCCGAGGCTTTTCGTACAGACCCTAGCCAACTCCTTTAGCCGGCCATGGGTCAGGTGATCGATGATGTCAACCCCTCCCTTCCAAACCCTCGGCCCCGTGGGTGGGCGAGTGAAAGTGCGATGCCCTCGAAACGCGAAACGTCCCTCCAGTAGCTCATGATCCGAATTGATCGTGTAACAGGAATCCACATGAACCCTAACCCCTTCATGCAACAACCCACGACTGGCAAACATGTCAATGCTCGACCCTTCCCTGTGCTCCTGCCGTGGTCGGCTGGTCGGCAGTGCCTGCATGTGCCTGAGCGGGGCGGCGGGTTGCAGAGAGGCTTTGACAAGAGCATCAAACAACAGAACCCCTTTCCCGGTATGGCCCACAGCCACGTCCCCTTGCTCCCCTCGCGCCCATCCGAAAGACGTGTTGAAGTCCCCTTGCAGCACCACCCTTGAAGCTGTACGAGGGAGAGCAGAAAGGAATCGCGAGAGCTGCTCCTCAAAAACAAGCTGCGTGGTCCCTGGAGACAAGTGAAGTGACCCCGACCACAGTTCCTCGCCCGTGGGCAAGTGACGAAACTTAACCCATACCCCTCGGTCACTGACTCGCCTTCCGATCACCCCCCAAACCCTTGCACTGAACACAAACCCTACCCCGCGCCACTGATCTTTTGCCCTGTGCTGCACCACAGTAAGGCCCTCGCATTGGGACGTGTGCCATCCCTGCGCTCTGCGCGGAAATTCTTGCACAGCGAGCAAGCCAGACCCTAAACCTCCCGGGAAGCAGGAGTGGAGCCCAGCCTTCACGTCCTCCAAGGGCGCCCCTCCTCAATTCCAACCTGCGACGAGAAGCTTCACACCAGGAGCCCCACGCGCCCCGCTCGTGGGAGCACGTTGAGCCCCCGAACCCTCACTTCCACTTTCCGATCGTAGCGACTGCTCTGCATGCTTTGCATGGCCGCCCTTACTTGAAAACTCAAGGTGCCGCTCCAGCTTGTTGCCAGGAGCAAAGTTCGAAGATGGGCCCCCTCGTCGGGCCTCATCAGCAATTGCATCTAATTCCTCCAGCCCTTGCTCAAGCGGTCAGCGTCGCGTCTTGTCGAAGGCGGCCCGGAGCGTCTCGACCGGGACCTTGCTTTCCTTGGATAGCGCCCCCAGGTCAACCCATGCGGTGTGATCACCCCTCGGCTCCGTCATGACCTCCTGGGATTGGGCTCCGTCACGTGGCTGTCGTGTGGCCGAGGCAACGAGACTGTCGCCCAACCACGTGGAGCCCGTGCTGTACTCCACATCTAGGGCCTGGACGAGCTCCACTGACAACGACCCTAACCCTCGTTTCACCCAGGACACATGGCCCGAGATGTCCCTTTGCCCTTTGGTGCGCGAAAACCCTGCCCAAAGCTTCTTGTGACAGGACGTCTGGACATTCGCCCCGGCGATGGCAGTGATAACCTGGAGCATGCGGCGGCGCCGCTCGGACTCCGATTCCCCCTGGCGGACGGGCACATTCATAAGCGCCACCGCCCTGCGAGGCCCTGTAGTGAACCCGGCCTCGTCCAGATGGGCTCCCAGGTCCAGCTTGCGGATAGCTTCGCTCAACTCACGCAGTACCACAGCCCGTCGCGTGTCGCTGGCCCATCCCCCGAAGACCAAAGTCCCTCGGCGCCTGGCCTCGTCATCCTCGCGGCCCTTGCTGTAACCCCCGCCCTGGGAGAGCTGCTTCTCAATCTCGCCCAACCGAGCATTCATCATACGCATCTCCGTGTCCACGCCTCCGAAGCGAGACTCCAGCCCGTCCATACGGGCCCCGTGTCTTTCCTCCAGCCCTGCTACCAGACCCATGGCATGTTCCTGGTTAGCTTTAAGGATCTTGGCGGAAACAACAGGATCCGAAGCGGGAGGTACTTTGTTGTGCTTCGTCTCACCCTGGCCCGCACTTCGCAGACGTTTGGGGCTGCCCTCTTCGACCTGCTCGTCCTCGCTGGCAGGCACAGGAACCTCAGCCCCCAGCTGCACAACAGCCCCGGGCAACGTCAGCCCGCCGAAGGCCATCCCTGCACTCCAGGAACTAAGTCTCGCACCTGGGGGGCCTTGAGCCAAAATGGCTTTAGGGGTTTAGGGTCTAGGGTTTAGGGGGTTTCAGGCTCCGGAGCCATACGTCTAGGCCCGACACTCGGCTGTTCTTGGAGGCCGTTGATAAACAAAAAAAAGGTAACTCCTTGCTTCTTCTTAAGAACACATTAAGTTCTGCTAAACAAAAGCTCTGGACAACCCAAACCGACGCAGCCGCCAAGCCGTCATCCGGAGGCCGCACAACCAAACTCAGACTAAAAACCCTAAACCCTAAACCAATTGAGCCATCTGGCTTTGCGTTACGGTTTAAGTTTCTGCGCTTTGCGACTAGCGCATCCGACGAGGCGCAGAGGGGTCCATGGCACATCATAAGCGGGATGTGGTGCGCCAACCCCAACTCTGACACTTCACCGAAGTAAAGGGAACTCCAGAAAGTTGGAATATGGTTTCAGGGTAGGATACCTTATAATTTACCATAAAGGGTTTAGGATAATCATATTCCAACTTTCTGGCTTCTACTTTACAGGTCCCTAAGCCCTGAAATAGTTACCCTAATTATAGCCCTAGTTACTAAGTCCCATGATCCTTTAAGTATACCTCACATATGGGCGGTTGTCAAAATTAGGGCCCCTTTTTGGCTCCCTCATATAATATGGCACCTAATACTTAGGGTACCCAAAAATGGACCCTAATTTTCACAACTACCCATATGACTCTGGTGTGAAGGTTGAGTCGAGGCGCGTCCGAGGTAATCCTTGAAACCAGTCGGGAATTTGTCCGCACACGAAGGCGGGATGTTCTCGCGCACCTGCTCCTCATTTGTGGGGCCATGGATGGCATCTTCACATCACCTCCTATACTGATAGTACAGTTTGGGATTCAGGTTTGGGGTTTAAGGCCTAAGTTGGGTACGGCCCCCATACAGAAACAGTCTATCAGAGGGCTACTATTAAGGTCCTAAAATGAGTGCGGGCAGTACCCAAGGCCTAAGAACTGTTGCCCTAAACCCCTATATCTCGCTTAACTTTAAAAGCGTCGTCCTGGAAGGTGAGGGCCTGGAGGAGACATCAGGAGCAAACAACGGGAAAGCTTGCGGCTCGGGGTTTACAGTCAAGGGATACTGCACGGGCTAATATGAGGGACTAAATAGCTAGAATAGGGTGTTGGAACCCGTTATACTATAACTATCATCGTATAGGTCATACTTCAGGCTCCTATAGCACTCCAAGGGTGATTGTAAGGACTACTAAAAGAGCTTAGTATAAGGGTCTAGTTAAATAGGAACATTCAGCTCCTCTGCTCGGCAGAAGCATCCGCTACCAGAGAGTTCCTCGGTTTGGCAAGTCGCGCTACTGCTTCAAAGATTAGGGGCCATAGTATTCAGGGTGACATAATTGCTTGATTCCATGAGCAATTCTATGTAGGTTCGGGCCGTCAGGCTTGGAATGGATGCTAGATTGATTATGTAACCAAATACCCAGAAGCGTGCGCCCCGTAAACCCTGAACCCCTCGTGAACCTAAACTCTCACACCCCGATGAAATTACGAAAAAGACAGTGGAAAAAGGCTTTGCGAAAGTGGCCTGAATCAGTGCGGATCCCTTGTACAGACTCGATCATGACACGAGCTTCCCGTGATCATGACATTCAACTGAAACCAACCTCGCACAAAGCAGCATCATCTATTATTCCTGTTATTACTTTTATTTCTATTTCTATTATTACTATTATTACTATTTCTATTACTATTACTGTTATTATCATCATTATTACGGCTTGAAAGGCCAACCTCTGAACCTCTGGTCCTGAACCAGGTCGGGACACTAGCAACATCGGTTCGCACACCTAGCGGCGGATTCCCAGCCGGCAGATTCACGCACAGACGGTGTGAATTCGCGCACCTAAACCTTGCAAGCCCTAAGCCGCAAACTATCGGAACTCTAGACAAAACCTTCTGACAAATTCCGTAGACCCAGGCGACAGCAAACCCTGGAACAATACACAAAAGCCTATCGAATTGCATGGTGCTTCAACCTCATAACCTTAAACCCTAAACCCTAAACCTCATGTGCTCGTGCTTGAACCCCCGATGCTCCGCTTGGAAGCCCCGAGCAGAAGCCCATGCGAAAATGTGGGTTAGGGTCTAGGGTTTAGGGTTTAGGGTTTAGGGTTTAGGGTTTAGGGCTACTTGGAGGATCATGGGACTTAGTAGCTCCATTAAGGGTGCTATAGGGTTCTATAATCGGCTCCTTGAAGGGATCCTTACAGGGATCTATACGGGTTCTACAATGGAGGATCATGGGACTTAGTAAGTAAGGTTATAAGTACCTTGATTGGGGTTACAAGTATAGTTACCCTAATTATAACCATAGTTACTAAGTCCCATGATCCTTTAAGTACCTTACCGAGCCTGCTTGGCATCCCCTGAGACCCTGAACCTGGTCTACCGTCCCACACTGCTTGAAGAAGAATCTTGTCTCGGATTGTTGAAGGATCCTCCATAGGCACTAAAGTTCAGAAGCCGGAGCACGTAAAACCACCCTACTTAAAGGACCATGGGACTTAGTAACTATGGTTATAATTAGGGTAATTATACTTATAACCCCAATTAAGGTACTTATAACCTTACTTACTAAGTCCCATGATCCTCCATTATAGAATCCGTATATTATCCCTGTGACAGCCTTTTGAAACTCTATGACGCCCCTTTCGAACACCCCAGGGCGCTGATCTCCACACCCTAGACCCTCAACCGCTGAAGCCCCTAAGCCCGAAACTCTTCGGCTCACCCAAAACATACTCCCCAAACCCCTAAAACTCCGAAAACTCCGAAAACCCGAAACCCGAAGCCCCTAAGCTAGTACACTAAACAGTAATTAGGATCCCCACTATAAGGACCCCAAAACGAGGTGCCCCTAATTTTCGGAAACCCCCGAAACCTCTAAAAATAGCTACCAGGTCTCGTCGGGATCGAACTTCCGCCGATCCTCGGCGTACCTCGCGCATCGTTTAGGGTCTAGGGTTTAGGGGGTTTGATGAGGTGAGGATTTTGCAGTTAAAGGTTAGGGGTTTAGGGCTCAGGGGTTCTATATCACATGTAAAAACCGGCTTTATAGGGGTCTTGCAGGGTCAAACCGTCAAACCTTGGGGTCGCCGTAGATAGAGTAATGGTTCATCGAGGTCTTGCGCTACAGGGTTTTATGTTACTATATGGGCTACACTCAAGCTTACTCAAGCTAGGTCCCTGAGTAGCCCCTTTATCATAAGGGGTATCCTTTTTCCTACTGTTCGGACTTAATAAGGGGACCCTAAACCGAAAAGTGCAAAAGGGTACTACTCAGGAACCTGGAAAGGGGTTCCATGGGGTTGTTGATGTAAATCCTGCATTACCCATACTTAAAGGATCATGGGACTTAGTAACTAGGGTTATAATTAGGGTAACTATACTTATAACCCCAGTTAGGGTACTTATAACCTTACTTACTAAGTCCCATGATCCTCCAAGTAGTAAGGAATATACCAGAATTCCCATAGTTTAGGGTCCTCAAGGTAATGCAGGATTTATATCATCAACAGTAGGGTTGTTCTGTAACACGGATTCTACACGGCTCAGGGAACCGGAGGGGGATTCCGGCCTTAGGATTAATGTGTATGGGAGTTTCCGAAAACTAGGGGTTACTATAAGGATGCCACGAGGGTTCCTTTAAAGGGCTGTATACGGGTTTAGAGCTTCCTAAATTTAAGGGTATTTTGGGGTCCTTGTGATAAGGATCCTACTACTTCGGGTACTATGTTAGGGTCCCCTATGTTCCGAAACTCCCATATAGGGTTTCGTGTTTATTGCTTGACGGTTGGATACAAGCGGCGCGACCTGTGACTGCTCCGACGTGTGTGCCTCGGTTACTGCTTGATTTACATACAAGTCACACACTCAAGCTCACCCCTAAACGCCAATATCCCTAAACCCCCAAACGCCAAATACCAACCCTAAACTCCAGCTCAACATGAAGTGTCGCTGCGGCCCTACAAAGAGAAACACTCTTTTCAAACTCTACACACTAAAGCCTACTGTAAACTCAAAACCCCAACCCTCAACCCTTCCCCTGCGGCCCCGGCTTGCTGGACCGGCAGCGCTTTCCTCCCGTCAGAACGGTGCCCTTTGGGCACTTGCACTTCCTGGCCGGTAAAGTCTGTAAATGTATACCCTATAGCTATATGCAGACGTATATGTATATGCAGATGTATATGTATATGTATATATGGCTTCAAAGAATTTAGGAAATATGGCTGTATTGCTGAACCGTGAGGAAGCTCTGGCATCCTAGACACGTCATCGCGCATTGCTGGAACATGCAAGTCAGGTCTTCAGCAACGAGAAGAATGGGAGCCAGGGTCATTGGGAATGAACTTGCGGAGCACTACCTCTATAAACGGAAGGCCGAGCAGGTGATCGCGTCTCATTGTAATTCGAAAAACATACCGACGTCGTGGATGCTTTACTGCCTCTTTTAACTACCCGTACCGTTGCAACCATCATAGAAATCCTGACAAATTTGAAGAGACCAACACACGGATTGATAGAAAAAAACCCTAACCCGGTCTGACCTTGCACCCTAGACCCGGAAACCTTTATTATAACCATTGCTGAACCCCTGCAGCAACACTTTATAGCAACTCCTACAGCAAATGTAGCAATTCTGGTCACCTTTGTAGCAACCCTCAAAATAATCCTACATCCTACACCATACACCCTCAATCCTAAACCCGGCCTTTGCCTGAATAGATTTACTACTTGTGTTAAATACTTATACAAGGAAATCATAACAGGCAACCCTAAAAGGGCAGATTCTATTTGCTAGGTCCGGCTAGGTAAGCCCTTATTCTAAACTTTGCCGACCTTCATAACATTCCCACATCCTTAACCCTCATAGTACTCCTGCATCCTTGACTCCGCTCTGTCTAATTTTCCTACATTCTAGGCCCTACACCCTATACCCTACGTGGAGGATCATGGGACTTAGTAAGCAAGGTTATAAGTACCCTAATTGGGGTCATAAGTATAGCTACCCTACTTATGACCCTAGTTACTAAGTCCCATGATCCTTTAAGTAAGCCCTATGAACCCCCTCTTATCATAGAACCCCTATAGATCCCCTTTAAAGGAGCCCCCTAAGGAACCTTAGTTACTAAGTCCCATGATCCTTTAAGTAAGCCCTAGACCCTAAACCCTAAACCCTAAACCCCCCTAAGCCCTGATAGAAACCCTTTGGCCTGCCCGAGAAGCTGATCGTCAGCCAGAAGGAAGCCTTGCGGAGTTTAGGGGCTTAGGGTTTAGGGGTTTAGGCGTTTAGGGGTTTAGGGGCTTAGGGGTTTAGGGGCTCAGGGGTGTAGGATTTAGGGGTTTAGGCGTTTAGGGGTCTAGGCGTTTAGGGTTTAGGGGCTTAGGGGCTTAGGGTGTAGGGTTTAGGGGTTTAGGGTTTAGCGGTTTAGGGTTTAAGCGTTTAGGGTTTAGGGGTTTAGGGTTTAAGCGTTTAGGGTTTAGGGGTTTAGGGTTTAGGGGCTTAGGGGCTTAGGGGGAAGCCTTCCGGAGCTGCGCGCCCGGAACGGCGTCGAAGCAGTCGTCCTCGGAGTTCGACAGGACCAGGGCCGGGATTCCAATATCCCTTAACTAAATTATAGTAGGATCCCGATTATGATTTAAGGTGCACTCCTTAATTAAGGGATATTGGAGTCTCTGGGGGGTTTGGGGTTTGAGGGAGGGATTTAAGGTTTAGGCTGAAAGGTCTAAGGTGGCGGGTTTGGGGTTTAGGGTTCTGGTCACAAACTCCTGAAATGAAGCCGAGGCTGATCCAAAATCCGGCTTTGCTACTGCTGAGCTTGCAGAGGTCTTCGAGAAGCGAGCCTAAACCCCAAACTTGACGGCCCTAGCCCTACCCCATGAACTTAAAGCCTTAAGACAGAACTGGCCCGAAAGCCTAAACCCCTAAACCCCCAAACCCCTACACCCCTACACCCCTAAACCCCAAACCTGAAGTTTAAGGGCCGAGACGAGACCCAAAATCGCAAGGCCCCTCCGTTCGTTCCCCCCCTGCCCCCCAAGTGCTGCCAAAAATCGTTGGAGATCCGATTTCCTGTCACTAAACTCCGACGCATGGGTCCCGGGTCTAGGGTTCAGGGTTTATGGTTTGGGATTTATGATTGAGAGTCTAGGGTTGAGGGTGGCTCAACATCTCTAAGGCCATTAAGCTTCCCATTCACAAGGGGCTGGGCACTTGACAGGTGGCATGAAGCCTAAACCCCGAAACAATGTTGCAAACCCTCATGAAGGCCTGGATACCCTGGGTACAGCCCCCATACAGTAACAGTCTATAATTGGGTTACTATTAACTGCTACTGAGTGGGGGCCGTACCCAATGGATACCCACTAGACCCAAAAAAAAAATCTAAAACCAGAGTTTAGAATGCCCTGCATCCCCACACTCCCCCAACAATCTCAAGGCCCCAAACGCCCCCACACGGAAGCTTCAGGGTTAAAGGCTCTACTTGGCGGCTCATGGGTAGTTATAAGTAGGGTTATAAGTAAGGTAACCATAAGTATAACCCATGTTAGGAGACTTATAACCCAACCTATAACTACCCATGAACCTCCAAGTATAAGGTCCCTGGAAGATCTTCCAACCGACCCTATGAAAACCCCCCAAGACTCCCCTAACAAAAGCATACCCAGCGCGGCTAAAGCCCTAAACCGCCTTGCAAAAATGGAAAAGAAAAGCTCATGAAGCCCTTGTGGCAGTTCCGGAAATAGGGGACCCTAGGAAACTACCCTTAATCGTAGGATCCTTATTAGAAGGACTCCAAAACAAGGTGCCCCTAATTTTCGGAAACTCCCTTACTAGGGTTGGTGGGGTTCAGGGCAGAGGGGCTCTATACCCCGCAGGCCCTGACCCCTGGACGCCTTCTTGCAGGAAGCTGCCGGCGCCTTCCTTGCGGGATGGGCATGACGCCTTGCTTTTGTTCAAGGGGTTAGGGTTTCGGATATCGAACTTCGGGTTAGGGTCTTTTTCGGGTTTAGGGTTTAGGGTTTTTTTTTTTTTTTTAATCTATGTTGACGGTCGGACCTTTTTCCAGCCTGCCTGCCCTGATTCGGGCACATAGAAGTGAGACTACGATCCATAATCAGGTACTTCATGGTCTCCCTCACCAGGTAGAGGATCAGTGTTAGCAGCTTCCGGTAGTTCAGAAGGATTTGCTGCTTCAGCACCAGGGGATAGAGCGTCATCGGAGTGGGCATGGGCATCAGCTGCAATGTGAAGGTCAAGGGTAGTATCCTCAACATCCACTGCAGTAGGCTCAATATCCACTGCAGTAGGCTCAGCAAGGACATTGGAAGTCTCACCAGCATCATCCACCGTCTGACCAAGGCGACCCAGGAGCAGCCCATACGTTCTCTGGTCATGCAGATGAGCTGGCAACCCTTGTGACCGTCGAGCTTGCAGAATGTATTCCCAGGTATCTTCGAAAGTCCACTCCCGCCGAGAGGCTCGCGAGGACCTCGCACGACTGTAAGGTCCTGAGTTCTCCCGCCACGGAGGTCCTTGAGCTTCACCAGGGAGAACTTGGGCTTGTTGAAGGAGCTCCGTAAGACGAACCAAGACGAGGTCAGCCACCATCTGCGCAAACTCCACATCCCTCTGCGTCAACATTCCCACTGCATTCTCAGCCATTCCACTGGCCACCGGCTCATTCATTTCAGCTGCCACCACCGTTTCCACGGTGACCACTCCATCCTCCGTACTCGGCATCTCAGGTGCCACCGAGGTCACCGAGGTCGTAGTCAAGGAGTCCGTCGAGGAAGCTGATTGCATTGATGTAGTGGTAGTGGAAGTACCAGGGGCACCAACGATGTCTGCTATAACTTCGTCGGTGTCGTATTCGCCCCAGGGGGTCACAGGTGCCGCCGAGAGCGGAGGAGCCGAAGGTATGACCGGCGTGACTGGCACCCCACGTTCGTCAAACGGTGTTGTCGCCCCGAAGTGCCTCGTTGGGGCTGTAGGAATGTGGCCCACCGGAGGGGGTGGGCGCATGGGCCGATCTGCCACCCCAGGTGATGGATTTGTGGCACGTAGTGGCATATTTGCACGCGGTGGCCCCATACTCCCAGTAGATGTAGCTCCAGTCACACCTGTTGTATTCGGCGTCATAGGAGCCCGCATCAGTGACGATCTAACAGACATCCCCGAAGATGCTCCGCCATGTATCATTCCAACTTGGGCATCCCCACCAGGCAGAGTTGTCAAGCTCGACCCCAATGAAGTCATCCCATGGCCAGAGAAGAATTCAGCAGGCGGAGCTTGGAAGCGAGGGCGAGGCATCACTGGTACAGGTGGTCTTACCTCCCACGAGGAGCTCGCTCTTTCCGAAGGCGTCGGCATGGGGCTCCTCGACCTTGTCACTGCCCGACCCGGGACACGCACGCCCAGGTTTGGCGGAGGTCCAGGAAGTCTCGGCCTTGCCTGACGTCGCCATTCTTCCCCAAGTGCGATGAGCTCATTGGTCCGCCGTATCCTCTCTTCTTCAGCTCGTCGTTGTTCAAGAACCACGGACTCCTCCTCGTGAGCAAGTTCCAGGGCAGCACGCGCCAAGATCCATACATGCCCTTCAAACCCTCCAGACCACTCCAGGAGCCGAGCATATTCATCTGCATTGCGAGGAGGAGCCGTGCGAGGTTCATTCGCTGGTGGATATATGGAGTGCAGCAATGAATTGCGATATCGCCCCAAGGCCTCGCTCATAAACTGGACCGCCCTCGCATGTCGGTGGATGGCCCATCGAGCTTGGGGGCCAATTCCCATGCGTTGACGCCCCATCAGTTCATGAAGAACGTCTTCCACCACTTCTCGCACATAGTCCTGGATAGGGTCCTCCCTTGGGGGCAGGTAGGCAGTGTCCACGAACGGGTCGTCCACTGCCGGTACCAGTTCCATGACGTCAACCTCCTCCGTGCGTCCATGGGCAAGTTGCAGGAGATAAGTCGTGTTCTCCACCGGGTCGACCACTAAGTCACTGAGCACCCCAGTATGGTGTAACCGGTCATCACAAGGTTGTGGCGGTAGGTTCACCCCAGAGCTCGTAGTACTGGTAGTCGAAGTGGCCGGCGGCAGCTGAACAAACATCACCCCTTCATAGTCAAGTGTCCCCCAGGGGGCAGGGTGCCCACCCATTTGCCGGTGAGTAGGGACCATCAAGGCCTCCATGATCGTTTCATTCACCACATTCACGGTGACGGCGCTGCTTATCATGTTGAGATTCACGTCGTCGGCGATGTATACTCCGGCAAGGCAGAGCAAGAGTAGCCCTCCGCAAAGGAAGGCAGCCATGGATGGTTATCAAGATATATAGAAAGCGATGACCCAAGGATCGCTGGCTCAGGGTTTTGAGCATCAAGCTGTGACATCGACACTGAACTTCCATAAGCACACGGCACCACACTCAGCAAGGGTATGCTTCACTAGAGGTATCCAGGTAGAGTTTCAGGAAGTCTTTCTGGTTTACTCCCACTGTGCATCATCCGCCAACATCGGTTGACGAAGTCGCGACCAAGGAAGATCAGAAGAATCGAGCCAAAGCTGTTGCATCCCTGCCCATTCGTCCCTATTTTGTGTGAGTCTGAGCCATTCGACCCCCAGGCATGTGGCGATCTCTCTCTCCAAATTGGAAGGGTAGAACTGATGCGGATGTCTGATCCCCCCAGCTCTCTTCGTTATCTTTTGTTGATCTCTCCACCACCCCAAACTCCTCCATCGCAAGAAGGTCGCGGCCAAACCCGGAGCTGGCAGGACCCCCCTACCGTCATCCTCACTTTGTCTCCCCCAATGTCCACATATGTTGAATTGAAGGCGTCGGACTTTGGTGCTCCATCTGTCAATCCCTTGTCCATGCATCCAAGCCCTGAGATCGCGGAGGGACCTCTTGTTCCATTGCATCCAGTCTTCATCTTTTCTCCGTTTAATGTGAAAGGCATCCCTAAGGACATGAAGTTGAAGTGTGTTCAGGGCTCCCAAATCAGACCCATTCCAGTAAAGCGCTCCAGCGATCCAGGTGAACGATCCCTCCAGCAGCATCTTGATCGCATAGATCTTGTTCTTCCATCCACCCTTACCCCTGAGCAAAGTCCGATGTTCAGCGAAGGCGGCACGGACCCTCCCAATGAGTTCCTTCGCTTGGCTAGTTTGGTGAAAGATAAACTTCAGCCCTAGAACTTGTATCGGTTGTTCCGGTGGTTGCACTGTAACCTTCATCCCTGCAACTTCAACCTCTCGAGGCCCAACGTATTCAGGAGTGGCAATGATCGCCGTTTTCTTTGGTGCCAATCGTAGGCCCAGGTGTCCCAGAAACTCGCTAAGCAGGCACAGTTTAATCTCGAGATTCTTTGCGGTCGATTCCCAGAGAAAGAGATCATCCTGATACATGAGCAGGTCAACCCTCAGATCCTCAATGGGGAACCCCAACTTTCTCCACCGTCAATGTGTCTTCCAGCACAAGTGCAAAAAGTTCTGCCGACTCTGGCGCACCCTGTCGAATCCCCGTCGTGCACTTGACTTGTATCCTGTTGGCCCCAGGGACTTGTCCCTCCAATGTGTTTGTGTGTAGCTGTTCGACGAGGAAGCGCAGTTCCCGTCCCACTCCACAGTGCGCAAGCTTACGACAAAGGTAGTCAACGACTGAGACCCGGTTAAGCGAGTCAAAGGCTCCCTGGATATCAAGTTTGGCTACAAGTAACGGCAGACGCCATTCTTTACTGACATCGCGTAGCCGTGTGAAGCAACCAACCAAGTCTGCTGCTTGTCGCTTCTTCCCACAACAGGAGATCTCACTGGGTCCCCGGAGATGTGGGAATGTCCTTTCCATGGTGAGTTTGGAGACCAATTTCTGTAGAGCCGATGACATAGCTATGGGTCGAACATCCCCCGGTTCAGCTGGGATGTCAACTTTTGGCAGCAGAGCGAGTAGTGATGTCTCCCACTTGTGAGGTAGTAGACCGGTATCGACAATGTGATTGATGATCGCTAGAAGATCCGGAGCGAGCTCATCATCATCCGCAATGGCACGTAAAAGACTCACCCCAATGAGATCGACTCCAACAGATGCTTTCGGTTTCATCCTCCCAAGGGCAGTTTTCAGATCATCGATAGAAAAAGGTATCCATTCGGGCTCAATGAGGAGCTGAGACACGCGATCCCGAAGTTGTACATCCCATTCCTCAGCAGTAGGTCCCTGTAGTTTCGCTTCAAGGTGACCCTGGACAAGTTGTGTAAGTTCTTCCTCATTCCTGGTCTCCAGCATTTTGCCCCACCATCCTCTCTTCCTCGATCGCTGCTGTTTCCGCGCTCTGTACGCAGTCCAGTCACCCTGAAGGATGCGTTGGATGCGCTCTTGCTCCCATGTCTTTCTGGCTTGTTTGCGTAGGTAATGTACTTCCCGCCAATGGTGTTTGTCTTTGTATTGTTTTGCACGATCAATAGCCTCCAGTACCTCCGGTGGGTCCGTGTACCTCATCCCCTTCAGCGGCTTGGTATGTTCACGTGCAAGCTGTTCAACATCCTCAACGTCAACGAGCGGTTGATGCGGAAGTTGGCCAATCACAAATCTGGGTCTGGAGTCAGTACTCCATCTGACTGGTTTGCATTTCAGAAACATATTGTTCAGAAGTAATGCATGATCTGTCCCAATCCGATGCCTGGCCTCAGCATCAACGGTCGTCGAACTGAGAGCCACGTGCCTAGACCAGACCATATCAATATGATTGCCTTCCTTGGTGGTATCTCTGGGGAAGTGTGTCGGCATCCCTTGGCTTTCAGGTTTGGGAAGTACCGGCGACCATCCCACCATACTAGCCCCATCAGCGAAAAAGTTGAGATTGGCTAACCCCGCAAGCAGGTCACCTGTAGCTCCCCATTTGATCGTCTCATTAAGGTCTGTACCAACGATACAGGGATATTGCCGCCATGCTGAGTCAGTGCATTTGAGAAAAGAGTCTGCTGCTCGCTGATAGACTGCGTTCGTTGCCCCCGTGTGGCAGTGAATGCTGCCAAGTAGAACTCGCCCTCGACCCTTCAACTTCACCAGTGCTACGATACCACGGCTCGTATATTTCTTCCCAATCACCGAATCAAAGATGTCAAGGGAGATGCCAATCGCGGTTCCTCTCCACTGTTTGGTCTCACGATGGCTAAGCCAAAAGTGTGTGTCTGTTTCCCTCTCTGACCATCCCTCCGTCTGCCTCGCTACCTCTTGTAGCAAGAAGATATCCGTGCAAGGTGCAGCCGCAGCAACTTTATCCACAGCCTGTCCGCCCAAATTCCAGGTAGCAACCTGTAACATAGTTTTCACCCCTTGGGGGTTCGTTGTTACAGTCTCGGTGAAACCCTCGTCCATTCTTTGTCACTGCTCATGCTGGAAGGCCTCGTGAGCCTCCGACCAGTCACACCCGGTCACTGCAACAACTGCACGGATGTCAACCCATCCAAGCTTGAGGGCCTGGTAATCGTCATTGCGGGAAATGTCTTTACGGTGACTGGCGCTGGCCAGTTTGTGTGTTCCACTCCAGACAGTCCCTGTAGACCAGTCAACATCATACCCCGCGACGGTCGTCGCATCCTCGTTGTAGTAGGCACCTTCTTTGGTTTTGACCCCAGCAGCAAGTCGCATGGCCACTCTCCTCGTCATGGAGCACATCGCCGACTTCTTCCGGGCCTCTGGCGTCTTTAAGAAGGAGGCCCACATCGGTCGACCTTCATCTCCAAGCCCAGTAGTGCTACTGAGAGTCTGCTTATTCTGCCTCACATGATTGACCACTTCCCACATTCGAGCTTTCACCCCCGCTGCGGTTTCACCGTCCCTGATCTTGAACCGCAAGATGCCGAAGCTCTTCCGTGGTCCAAAGACGACAACTCGGTTGGTGTCCACGAAGTTCGCCAGGGCAGGCATGTCAAGGATCTGCTGCGCCTCGGACTCGATGATAGAGCGCTTGGTATCCGCAAGCCATCCCCCCAAGATCAAGGATCGCTGGTCTTCTTCACTCAAGGATTTCCGTTCTTCCCCCCCTTCACTTCGACCTGGTTGCCCTTCTTTCCGACGTGCCAAGTACTCTCCCCAGGGATCACTCCCATCGCCAGTTGCCTGGTTCTTGATTCCGAGCTCTTCGATCTTGGAGGTCAACCCTTCTAGCTTCGTCTCCAGGTCCTCAGCCTTTCTAGCTGTCGCGTCCCCCTTAGCTTTCACTGCAGTCATCTGTTGATCGAGGACTTTGGTTTTACCATGGACCACCTTGAGTTCTTTCTTGTGTCCCTGAGTCACCTTTTCCACCGCAGTGACCCTGTCCTGGATGTCTCCCCAGGCCATCTTGATCTCTCGGAGATGTTCACCCAGAAGGCTACGTAGTTCGGCTGCAGTCACTGCTGCCTCCGTTACAGACCCTGAACTCCGCTTCGTTGGACTGTCTTCCCCATCCGTGGATGCCCTCCGCTTCCGCTTGGATGCAACCTCACCAGTCCCTGCACCCACCGCTGCATCGTCTTGTTCGTGGTCTGAGAGGTCAAGTTCAAGCTCATCGCCAGATCCCACGATATCGGTTGGGGAATGTGTGGGAGAGACCTCAATCGCCACTTCCTCCCCGTTCATTGCAACCCCAAATCACTATGACCTTCCAGCTGTTTAAGGGCACTTGAGCCGTAGCCAGGGTTTAGGGTTTAGGGTTCAGGGTTTAGGGTTGGGGTTTGGTGCTGTGGGAGTTTTTGCTTCTGGGAGCCCATGCATTTTCACTACTGCTGGCATATTCGGAGTTTAGGATGTGGTGCTCAGGGGTTTGGAGGAGTTTCCGGTGCCAATTCACGCAAGAGCTACCTCGTGAATCCCCCAAAACCAGAATCCTGAGCCCAAGAAGCCCGCCCAAAACCGAAACACTTAAAATAAAAAAAAAACCTACGCAACCCTCATAACATCGAATAAAACCCTAACATACACCCCTATAAGACCCTGTAGACTCAATCCCAGCTTCGACTTCTCTCGCATCCGTGCCGTTCTCTTCAACGATCTGCGGATCGCTGACATCGTCGAGGTTCTTGCTCTCGGTCACCTGCTTACATAAAACTGGATGTTCCTGTTAAGTGTTTAGGGTTTTGGGGGTTCCTTGTCAGGGCGGGAAAAAATCAAAGGTACCCCTTCCATCTACGTGAAGGTTGGATTCGATGGCTGGCATTGCATCACCCTTCGTGAGACCAACAAGGCGCACTCCTAAACCCTAAACCCTAAACCCTAAACCCTAAACCCCTAAACCCTAAACCCTAAACCCTAAACCCTAAACCCTAAACCCTAAACCCTAAACCCTAAACCCTAAACCCTAAACCCTACCTATTCTTAGACCCAGAACCCCAAAGCCTCAGAAGGGATGGAAGGCCTTGTATGACTCCTCGTGGGACTATCGCAACAAGGACTAATGCAGGGCCCGGTACTCACTTCCGACGATAAAAAAAAAAACCCAAAACCCCAGTCCACTTCTGAAGGCCACCGTACTAAACTCTTACACTGTCCCCTATAGTAACCCTTCTAGCCCGTTTACCTGGAAGCCTTCTTTGAAACCCGAACTCCCAAACCCCTAAATCCCCAAACCCTAAACTTTAACCTCCTCACAGCCCAGACCCTTAGAGGATCTAGAAGATCCCCCTAATTTGGGGCCCTATCCTATTAAGGGTACCTTCTAGGAAGCCCCATTAAGGGATCTACTTTTTGGGATCCCTGGGAGACTAGCGGCCTCTAACTCGAAAGGCGGGAAGATCCGGAACAAGTTGGCGACGCTGATCCTGACGCACTCAAAGGCTGTACTTGGAGGTTTCATGGGTAGTTAGAAGTAGGGTTATAAGTAAGGTATGCATAATTATAACCCATATTAGGGGACTTATAACCCCACTTATAACTACCCATGAACCTCCAAGTAGGGATCGTAGTGAGCAGGCGTAAAAGCAACCAAGTCGTGGGCATAATTACGAACTAATACAAGGGGCCGTGAAAATTAGAATTGAGCTTTGGGATATTATACTATGCTTATGAAGAAGGACCCCGAGCTAGTAGTGGTAAGCTTTTGAAGTTGGGCAATTCAGAATTTGCGGGGGATGGGGGCTTGGGATGTAGGAATTCGAGGCTGGTCCTGTTCACATCGGCTCGCGGCCCGAAGCGCTGAGTGGTCAACACAGCTGCACCCAAACAGCACCAGCCTACGACACTACCACTCCATTTATCAGGCCCATCCAACTAAAGTGGTGGTATCATGGCCAAACATCTGGACAAGGACGCATCGGGAAGGATGTCATCCGACAACGACTTGAATACGTAATCAGAACAGGGTTTAGGGATATATCAGACTACTAGAAGGGCCCTAATATTTAGAGTAGGGTTTTGGGGTATAGTACACTAAAATTACAAGAAGGAACCCCACAGTAGTATTGGTAATTTTTTTGGCCTCTATACCCTTAAAGGGAGCCCTATCCTGTGACTAGTTAGGCCTCTTTCTTACCTCACCGGCCCAAATTTTCAAGAAGACAGCGCGGAAATACAAACCAAGCGCCCAACACGAGGAGCATCTCGAAAATTCCCTTAAAAATTAGGGGTACCTTAAGGTTCCTAAAAAGGGTTACTATAAGGGTACCACGGAAAGGGATCTATAAGGGTTAGAGTTTCCGAAAATTAGGGGTCCCTTATTTTGGGGGTCCTTATAAACCGGATCCTACTATTTAAGGTACTACATTAGGGTCCCCCTGTTTAAGAAAAACCGAGGGGCTCGGTCGTTCTCACTACTCGGTCCGTGGATAATGTGCCAAACACACACAAAGGAATAGGCGTAAGAGAAAAGATGCCAAGCTGGCAGAGCAGAGAAGTAAACACCATCCTGGAAATCTTGTGAATCCGTCAACCGAAACCTTTGAACCTGAAGTCACAAGTCCTAAACTCTACAACGACTTCCCCAAACCAAGAACCCTGAAATATGCAACCTCCCTTTTTTGTGTGCTCCTGAGCTGATCCAAGCCGACATTCTCCGGCATATCGTCTCGATCCTTCGGTTAGGCTGCAGCCCAACTTTATCAAATCCTTATAGTAGCCCTTACAGTAGCCCTTATAATAGCCCTTACAGTAGCCCGTATAGACCTCTTTAAAGGGAACCCTATTCCAACCATAAAGGCCCCTATGTTAAAGTGTTAGAGTTAAGGATTTCGGAGCCCAGGTCCCAGCGAATAGGCTTAGGAGCCTGCTTGGAGGATCATGGGACTTAGTAAGTAAGGTTATAAGTACCTTAACTGGGGTTATAAGTATAATTACCCTAATTATAACCATAGTTACTAAGTCCCATGGTCCTTTAAGTACATCTTTCGGTTTGGAGGGAAAGGTTTACGGCTTCATGTAGTTTACAAAGAAGGCTCTTGATCTCTTGCATTGCTTGGCAAGTTTGCATGCTTGGGATTGATTCTTCAAATTCTGGCATATTTTGTGCGGAAATGCACACATTCTTGATGGTTTGGCTTTTCGACAAACAAGGTAGTGCTCCTGAAAGTGTGAGCCACCAGAGCTGTCGCCTCTACAATGCAGCTGTAGAGTCTTTGGCTTGTGCTCATGTGCAGGAGTCGAATTCTACAAGAAAGAGCCCAAGGGATCGAAAGGAGCTGCTAGTATGGGGGCCTGGATAATTAGAAAAGGGGTTGGGGGGTATATTGTACCATAATTCTAATAAGGAACCCCCAAAATAGTACTGGTACTTATTTAGGTCCCTATATTAGTGTGACCGCGTTGGGCCGTACCAAGGTTGAAAGGAGTGTGACAACCTAAGGGTGTTTTGGGGGTTTCCGACGGGTAAATTTGGAGCCAATGGAGTCTGAGGCACGTAGGATTGCGTCTCTCCGATACACTTGCAAGACTTCTGTGACCACAGCTTGGGGTCGTTGGAAGAATCTAAACGGGTGTAACGACCCCAGGGTTGGGAGGAGGATTTGGAGCCGATGGAGTTTGACGTACCAGAGGCTGCTTTGCAGTGAGGACACATTCGCGGGTAAATCATCATCTGAGACAAAACCGTCGAACGGACGAAGCAGAACAAAAGAGACTAATCAAAACCCCAAACGCCAATCGTGAAAACCCCAACCGCCAATCTCCAAAAGCCCTGAGACAAAACTACCCCGAACCTATAAAATCCCATAAAATCCTATAAGACCCTGAAAAAAATCCCATACATTCCCAGAGAATCCTATACCCTCCCATAAAATCCCGTAAAAAAGTCCTGTAAAATCTCATCCAAAGCCTCATGAGCCACAAGTCGGCGGCTCCTCGGGGTCTACGGGCGCCACGTCGGGGCTCCAGACCGTGTCGTTCCCCATCTTCGGTGGGAAGCTTCAGGGTTTTCTTTTTAAGCACCGGGTTTAGGGGTTAGGGTTTGGGGGTTTAGGGGTTTAGGGGTTTAGGGTTTGGGGGTTTAGGGGTTTAGGGTTTAGGGATATATAGGGGTTTAGGGGTTTAGGGGTTAGGGTTTTAGGGGTTAGGGGTTTAGGGTTTCAGGACTTCGGCTTTCTGGGGGGCTTTCGGATATAGGGTTCCTGTAAGGGCTGTATAGGGTTCTATGTGGGTTGTATGGACTTTAGGGATTCGAAGTTAGCGCTCCGTACTTGGAGGTTCATGGGTAGTTATAAAGTAGGGGTATAGTTAGGGTAACCACAGCTATCCCCCATCTTACGGGGCCTGTAACCCCCACTTCTAACTACACATGAACCTCCAAGAAGAGTCTTTGAAGGGACCTATATTTTTAGAGTTTTCTGAAGGGGGTCTTATTCTTGTACGGCTAATAGGGTTTATCTTGGGTTCCCAAGCAGGGGAGAATCGTGCTGTATTTCGGAAGGTCCGATCATGTACATAGAGTCGACTCCAACTCCGAAAGATGCGCTTCGGTGGCATGCCTCACAGATTTTTTTCCACCCACGAGCTTCTTTTCGTGCTCGCGAATGGATGGTTGTGACGTGTATCACCAAACCGCACATGAATGGTCACCTCATATCTAACAAAATTATTTAGGGCGTGCATTTGTGCTCTGTAGGATTTATGAAGCCTGTACGTCGTCTACGCGGGTTTAGGGTTTAGGGCCGGGCTTGGGTTCCTGAGACGTCCTTGAGGGCTCTACTTGGAGGATCATGGGACTTAGTAAGTAAGGTTATAAGTACCTTAATTGGGGTTATAAGTATAATTACCCTAATTAAAACCATAGTTACTAAGTCCCATGGTCCTTTAAGTAAGGCGTTATGAACCCTACAAAAACTTAGAAAGCCCCTTACAGCCCTGTGAAGCCCTATGAAACCTATGAAACCTATGAGACCTACAAAACCCTGTGAAAGGCTCGAGATCCCAAAATGCTGATTTCTGGGCACTGATTGCCGTTTCGGACTTTGGGAGTGTGGGGATGGAGCTTTGGAGGTTTGAGGTTTAGGATGTCGGGTTCGGGGGTTAAGGCGTGAATGTTTACGGTTTAAAGGTTGGACAAAATGGGCGAAGGCCAGACCTCAGGCAGGGCCACTCCCGATACCCTAGAGCTGCACCAAAGACCTAAACCAAACCCATACCTCCGGACCCAGCCACGAGCCTGATCTTTGTCCCAACCGGACCCCCCGAACCTCCGACCGCAATGCATGAACCGTACTTGGAGGATCATGGGACTTAGTAAGTAAGGTTATAAGTACCCTAAATGGGGTTATAAGTATAGTTACCCTAATTATAACCTTAGTACTTTAAGTAGCCCCTGGGACCTCGTAGTCCGAATACCCCGAAAACCCCCTAAACCCTAAACCCCAAAACCTCGCAAAGGTCCAACATGTGTTCAGCCAAGGGGGCACCATAAACAACGAATGGCCGCTGGGGTTGATCGATCAGGGAACAGAGAAGGTACCCCAAAATTCGGTGAGGCAAAACCCCAGAGACAGCAAAAAAAACATTGCAATTATTATTATTATTATTATTATTATTATTATTATTATTATTATTATTATTATTATTACTATTATTATTATTATTAGTAGTAGTAGTAGTAGTAGTAGTAGTATTCTTACTATACACATGGTTTACACATGTTGCTGGTGGCAACAGCTCTGCGCTCCGCGGGCCTCCACAGTGACCTTCACGGCTGTGGAGTGCTCGAACTTGTTGGTGCCGTCCTGCATTGGCGACACTTCTACTTCAAAAGTTTAGGGTTTAGGGTTTAGGGGTTTAGGGTTTAGGGTTTAGGGTTTCATGTAAACCTGGGGGCATTGAAGCGCTTTGCCTTAAATACTTCCAAAGTTCATGCAACCTCGGGGCGTTGAAGTCCCTTGCAATAAAAAGGATTGTTATAAGGTTCCTTGGACACCTCTAAGCACGTAGGCTTCAAGAGCTGATGTTTACGTGGCTGGATGGTCCTGAAAACTCACCTGCATAAATTACGGGTTCAGTTTAGGGTGTAGCACTTGGGTCTGGGTGTTGAGAGTGGGTCCAAGGATTGGGGGTCGGATCAGAGGGTAAGGTTGCAAAGGATCAGGGGGCTCGGCAAGAGCAAGTAGCGTTACAAGCGAGGCAACTACAGCTGTAATTGCTGGAACCCCGAATTAAGCCCGAAGGTGCTAGTACTCATATTCTGACTCTACTTACTATGTCTCCTGATCCTTTAACTAGAAAACTTTCATGAAGAACCACAGTTGCAAACTCCTGGAGCCGGGTTAGGGGATCTCTGGGCCCTTGGGGTTCAGGGCTTAGGCCAAAAAGAGTTTCCAAAACAGGGGGTACCTTATTTTGGGTCCTTATAATACAGATCCTACTATTTAGGGTACCATATTAGGGTCCCCTATTTTCGGAAACTCCCATATCAGGGTTTAGGATTTATGGCTTATGGCTTATCGTTTAGGGCTTAGGATCTATGGCTTATGGTTCAAGATGCAGGTTTAGGACTTATGGCGTATGGTTCACGGTGTAGGTTTCGGATCTAGGCTTCGCTGTGGCATCACGCGTGGGCGACAGCGTCTTGCGACAAGGCTGTGTCGAGTGCATCCTGCTGTGGCGATGAGCTGTGAAGGCCTGTCTATAAAAGGCTTTCCCTTCTTTGTCTCCCACCCCACCCCTAAATCCTAAACCCCTAAACCCCTAAACCCTAAACGCTAAACCCCTAAACCCTAAACCATAAACCCTACAGCCCCCAAACCGCAATCGGATAGGGTTAGGGTTTCGGCTGTAGGGTTTAGGGTTTAGGGTTTTTCTCATGGGCTTTAAGGTTTAGGGTGTAGGGCTTAAGGCTTTAGGACGTAGGGTTTAGGGCTTTAGGGTTTTAGGGTTAAAGGAAGTCGGATCTCGAAGTCTTTCAGCTGAGCTGTGAGACCATTACGCCATAACACTGTCGGATCCTGTGAACAATCTAATATAGGGGCCTTCATAATTAGAATAGGCTTTTGGGCCCATCATACTATACTTATATAACAAGGAACCCCCAAAAACATTATGAGTAATTAAGGACTCATCCGCTCTTTTTGCACCCCGTCTGAAGGTACACACGTTTGTGGCGGCTTTGCCGCAGTGCTGAGCAAGGGCCGTGGGAGCGGCGGGCGGGCTGAAGCTTGAGCGGGCAACATCACGACATTCGTCCTTATGCTTCAAGGACTCATCCGCTTTTGCACCCCGTCTGAAGGTACACACGTTTGTGGCGGCTTTGCCGCAGTGCTGAGCTCACCCATCCTCAGAAGCATGGAAATTAAAGAAATCCCGCCCACTCAAGCATGATACAGGCCTTGCTTCAGCATAGAAAGGCGCTGGGCCGGCTGAATCTTCAGTCGGTCGCACCACTGGACAAACGAAAAAGCTTCGGAGAAGCCGTTGGCCCAGTCAAAAACGTTGCTCCTAATTTCTCGGGAGAGGCGTGGAAGGTACATGAGCGATGAGACCTCCTGGATGTATATCTCCATCACCTTCGTAGTGATCCATCTCCCACGACGTCGTACGAAATCCGGGGATTCCGTAGTGAGCATCAACCAGGTGGCACCCCCTGCCCTAAGGCTAGCCAGGTCGAAACTCTTCATGGCAGGCACTGAGTCGTCGCCTATCCCAACAGCCTGCAGCAATTTCTTGAAACGAGCTCGCAAAGTCGACCCGGAGCGGGGCCAAAGCTTGCCGTCCGGAGCCAGTCCAGAAAAAGCGAAGATCACAACGTCGACGAGCTGAGGTTGGTCGACTTTAAGACACTGATGCCTAGCCGCTCTGTACCTCGTTTTTGGCTCGAGAATGGAGAGGAGGACCTGCCGCGCTCCCCAGCCACATTCTCTTCCCACGTCATCTGGCAGAACCAGTTCGGATCGGCGGGCATCCATGGCCTCGCCGACCCGAGCTAGCCCGCCCCAGCAGAGGGCCAGAACCCCAGCAACGTCGTCCCATCCCCACAGAAGAGAGACCGTAAGCAGGGCCAGGAGCAGCTGCCAAGGTAGAGCCGTGTGATGAGTGGGAGGCTCCTGCCGCTGCCAGGCGAAAGCAATATCCCAGGCAGCCTGAACTTGGCGGCGAGCTCCTGGGCACTCTACTGTGAAGGCATTCAGCGTCTCGACGTAGTGGTAGTAGGGCCGGCCTTCTTCATACAGCCACTGACCATACCATATAAAAACCTCGTTCACAGCTTCAATATCGAAGCGAGCCAGGCTAATCAAGCCCTTCCAGGTTCGGCTTCTACTTTGAAGCCACTCAGAGAAGAGGGAGACGAGCTTGTCCCGACGGTTCTTCGTCGTTGGCAGTGTCGGCCGACCCCGCTCGAGAAAAGAACCTTGTCTGGCCTCCTTCCTCTTTCCAGCAGCTTTCTTGGCCTGCGCAGTCTCCATGGCGTAGGCAGAAGGGAGGCTACCGGAAAACACCCAAAAGACCTGAAGCCTGCCTAAGAGGCCTAAGGTCGAGAGGGGCCCAGTACCTAGGGAAAGGAGGAGAACGACGGAAGTCCAAAGGACCGCAGGCGCAGGGCCTTCTCCAGGGTAGCCAAGAGTGGCGTCAAAGTCGAGGCCGGTGAAGGCACGGAAAGGGAGCGAGGCAAAGCGGTTTTCAGAAGGCAGCAGAGGGACGTCGGCCGAGGAAGGGGCGACGGCAAAAACCAGCCTAACCCAGTTGGCGGCCCACCTTTTGAGACGAGGCCGTTTGGCATCCTGGAGGAGGCGCTCTGAAGTCCAGAAGTCCGGCCCAAGGGAACACACAGGGGGATCAAGGGGACGATCCCTAGTGGGCCCATCAGCAGGGATCCATCTGGTGGGGCAGAAAAGGCCTCCAGGGTAAAGTCCACTGGCGAGGCAGACAGCAGATGTCCGACGCGTGGCATGGCGAAGTCCAGGAGAGGGGCTCCTGCCCTTAATCACAGCACACCTGGCGACTTGCGAATCACACAGCACAGGAAAGCGGCAGGGCCCCTCTTGCACAGCAACCTGTATGAACAGTCTCCCCAGGCCAGACGCTTCGAGGATGTTGATGTGGACCTGCCCCTTCCATGCCCAGACCTGGTCGGTGGACCAATCGAGCGCAAGAGCAAGGTCGGAGGGGGCAACCCTCTCAAGGCCGGAGACATCAAGGTCCCTCTCCTTTAGCACGGCGGCTCGGTGGCGCAGTTCTTGGGAGAGGCAAGCAGCAAGGGCCCTAGCAAAAGCAACGTAATGGGCTCCGGTGGGCCGGGCAGAGCGCCCTTTCACAGCTCGATGCTTGCACTGGCAAGAGCATTCAAGGGCAACGGGCTTGAGGTCACACAGGACAGAGAGAAAACGCAGGCGCTTAAGGTAAGGGCTCCCGAAAGCGCAGGAAGACGCTCGAACCTCCTCAACACCCTGCCTTTTGGCAAACCTTCTCAGGATGGACGAGTCCCAGAAGGGCGACTTTGCAGGCAGCTCAAGCACAGCTGGCACGTCGGCTGCGAGGCACTTCGCAAGGACGGCAAGAGCCCCACCTATCGCCTTTAGAGCAGCTTGGCTCTCAAAAGACGAGGGCGGCAGGCCCGCAAGAGGAGCGAGGTAAAGGCACCGAAGACGGTCTTGCTCGACGAGGAAAAGCAGCCACTCCAGGAACCGAGGCTCTCGCAGGCAGTAGTGAGGAGAGGCGCCGGGGTCTAGGAGGGGGCCACATGCCCAGCCTAGGTCTCTCATCTCAACCAGCAAGGGCAAAGGGAAACGGCCATAAGCAGCAAAGTCGAAAACAAACAAAGCGGCCTGCTGGGGGAGAGGGGCTCAACGTGTTCAAGGTCCTCCTCCCACATCGGGTCAGCCCTCTTCAACAAAGCTTGCGCAGGGGAGCACACACGGGCGTAACCTCCTTTTCGATCAGCGGTGCCCCAGAGCGACTCACGAAGATGGGCCGGCAGAGGGGCCGAGCACACAGCGCCTTTCCGCTCAGAGGCGTCAGTCGCAAAGATGCGCCCACAGTAAGGCACGCCAATGTCAGCAACGGCAAGGAGGGGGGGCAGAGCAACGGCAAGAAGAAAATCCTGGCACACACTCCTAGGCATTTGGACGATGCGAGGGCGCTGGGGATCCAACAGAGCGGTAGGAGCGAGCCCAAAGGCAGCGTCGAAAACCGAGAACATGGGCCGCCGGTATGTGAAAACTGACACCCAGCTGCCGAGCAAACAAGCGTGGAGGGCATCGGTTGTGGCAGGCAATTGGCACAAGTCAAGTGTCAAACTGGCCAGGGCAAAGCGCTTGCTCCGTGGCGAGGCAACCAAGCAAACCCCACGCCTCAGCGTCTTGGGGCGCGAGTCAACTTCAGCACCGGGGTCTTGGAGAGAAGTCTCTGGGATGAGCACAGTAGCCCATGGGCCTGAAGGAGGCGGCTGTGACTGTCAGTGGCTACTTCTACCCCCAAGTGGTCACCTTGCAGGACCGAGGCAAAGCAAGCTTGCACCTGTTGAGGCCGCCTGGTCGCGGCTTTTCCTGACGGAGCTCTGCGGCCCTGCCTTTCCAGAAGAGACCCCAGCGCAGAATCAGCAGCAAAAGTCTCAGAAGGGAAACAAGGCCACAACCGGTTTCGGCTCGCCCGTTCAGGGGTGATCTTCAATTGATGATAAAAATCCCTGCGATCCGTAGCGCAGAGCACGAGGCCGTGCGATCGAGGGGAAACCGTCAAAGAAGTGAGGACCTCCCCCGCTGGTAGCCAGGAGGAAGGGCCCTTCACCCGTGCCTCGCAAGCGTTGGGCCCACGACGATCTCCGATTTGCCGCTGGCGGCCCGAGCTTTTCCGGGCGCAGAAAATCCGCGTGTATTCGAAAGGCTTCAGCCCAGGATCGTAGGGCTCAAGGTGCAGCAGTCCTAGCGAGGACCAGAGGCGGGCGAGCTTCAACATATCCTCCTTGTTTTCGAGAGAACAGTCAGGGTAGCTTCCAGCAGCCGGTGTCCCTCCAAAAAGCAGAGACCTGGGCTCGACAAAAGCCATCCACAATTCGTCCCCAAGGTAAGGGATCGGGTCCCAAGCCCCACGGCCGCTGAGTTGGAGCAGCTCGGGCGTCACAGAGGAGTAGGGCTGAAGGGCTTCGTCGACTGTGTCGGCAGGGACCTCAGGGTCGGCAGGAGGCACCCAGGAGTAGAGATCTCCAACCGGCCCAATTTTGGTGAGTCTAGCAGAGAGCTCACCCAGACGGGCTTGCAGAATATTAATTCGACGGCCTGTGGCAGAAGGGGTGACCGACTCCTGCTCACTACCGAACGTCCTGACCAGAGACCCGAGATAGGCCAAGCAGCGGCTTTGGGCTGCGTTCGGGGGCCTAGCCAAAAGCTCAGGGTCAAAGTAGCGGCAGTCGTGGTAGAGAAAGTTCAAAGCAACGACAGCTATGTGAAGGAGCCTCCCTTCTGCAAGTTGCAACCGCTTCCTCGAGGAGAGGTGCCGGCAGTCACCAAAGACATTGCAGCTAGGGACAGGGAGGGGAAACAGGAGGTCATCCGGCGCGGGAGCACCACGACGGCAGAGGTGCAAAGTCTTAGAAAGCAAGGCCGAGAAAGGCGTGCGTGACTTAAGAAATTTCAAATGCGCACTCAGGGCCCAGGCACGGAAAGAGATTTGCTCATCAACCCTGGCGTCGGGGAGAGCAGAGGCACGGCCTACCTCTAAAGGAGCATGACCGGCAACAGGTTCGGAGATTGGCCTCTCAGCCTCCAAGGAGGGAGCGGCAGCAGCACAGCCTACCTCAACACGAGCATGACCGGCGGCAGGTTTGGAGATTGGCCCCTCAAAGCCACAGGCAAGGGAGGGGGCGATCCGGCTTACCTTCAAAGGGGCAGGGCAGGCCGCATGTTTCAGGATTGGCTTCTCAACCCGGACGGGGAGAACAGGAGCACAGCCTACCTTGTGAGAGACACGGCTGGCACACGCAGGGCGCAGTGAACCCCGACGGCGGGGCGAGGAAGGAGGCCCAACAAAAGGCGAATTCGGAAGAGCCACGTCACTCCGACACCCGACGGCAGGCAAAGGAGGAACACCAAGGCAGCAAACAAGGAGGCTCGACCCCAAGGCAAGGGGAGCCGTTGCACAGCCTACTTCGAGACAGGGCAACAAGTGGCATGCAGGGCGCGCAGGGCCCACAACAGGAGGCCAGGAAAGTTGCCCAACAAAAGGCGAATTCAAAAGCACATTGTCCGGAATAAACTCAGGGTGCAGAGACAAGGGCCCGGCAGTGGCCCGAGACGAGGCGGGAGAGCCAGGTAAAACAGGCCCAAAGGCTGAGCGCCCAGCAGGAAGAGCTAAGTCCAGGCACAAATTAATTCGCGGCAGAGGGGCTGCCCGGCCGGAGTCATCACACAAAGCCGGTCTCAGTTGTCCTTCGGCTTCTTGGGAAAACGAGGTTTCCGGGGCCTGGTCTCGGTCTGCTGCTCCTCCTGGTCGGTCGGCTGGACACGGGCACATAGGCCAACGTCACTGCAGCAAGGTTCGGTGGCACGAGTGGGCTGAAGGCCCTCAGCCGCGCGTTTGTCGACTGAGTTTTGGCCGAGTACATAGAGGGCGCCGGCTCCTCCAACAGTGTAAGGAGGAAGGCCAGATCCCACTTCCCGTTGTCGGCCGTGGCTTGCTCCGCCGACGCCAGTGCTAAGGCCAGGTGTTCCATGGCCATGCGAGGGTCGTCTCGGAGGTACGCGTCGGCCATAGTAGCCAAAAGGAGCATGAAAGTCCCTAGCATCCGCTGCTGGCCGAAACCGCCCTGCCGCTCCAGGTAAGTCACAAAAGAGAGCCGACCCTGGGAACGCATGTCTTCCAGGCTTTCTGGGCAAGGCAGCGCCGGGTAAAGTCGACGGTGAGCACCTGGGCCACCTGGAGGAAGAAGTTCGAAGAGCCTGAGGACAACTCCTGCTGGAGCTTCTCTCTCTTTGCCGAGCCTTTGCCTGCCACTCCCGCGGAGGAACTCCCCAAGTCTAAGGATTCTCCTTGGGCCACCAGGTGGGAAACAAGGAGGGAGAGAGCCTCTCCCTGCTGAGTCAACGCCTTGGCAAGGGATGAGTCGCCTGAGGAAGAGCCTGCGGGGCCGGGACCTGGCGGAGCACCTTGCTGACCACCAGAGCAGCATTGGAAGCCCGAGCCGGCGGAGGCAGAGCTTTGGCCAAAAGACCCAGGGGCTTCGGAGCCTGTGTCGCCCCGGCTGCTGGGAAGGCTTGCTGGTGAACCGGCACCGGAGGAGCCGCGGCCGGAGGGGCAGAAGGAGCAGCCGCCGTTTTCTCGAGGCGGTCCTGACGATCCACCACAGACTTCACCTCGTCGATCAGGCCCGGGAGCAACCCAGCCAGAGCAGTCACTTGCTCGGAGAGCTGGGTAATGGTTACCCGCTTCTTTGCCTGGCCTCTCCTGGCGGCGCCTGCTTTCGGAGCAGCATCGGGGTCTGGAGCCTCTTCCACCGCCGTGTAGAAGGCGAGCCTCTCGGAATTTTCCTCCTCCAGCCACTGCTTGGCTTTTCCCATGATCTCCTCCGGGCGCGGCACAAGTTGAGGCGACCCCTCTATGTAGGAGACTATGTCCTGGTCGGTGACAGGATCGAACAAGGCCATGTGCTCCAGCATGGTGTCGAGAACATCGAGCAGCAAAACCTGGCAAGAGACTCCCGTAGGAAGCTCCTCGCCGGCCTCGTCTTCTTCTATGGTCCCAACCGTATTCAGCTGGCAAGGCCCCATGACATCCAGGGGTTCCTCGGCCAGAGCATCCTCGAGGATTGAGTTCTGCAGAACCGCGGGCAGCGCAAGCATGAAGCCGCCAGGCCTCTGCAGCAAAGGAAGGGCGAAGACCCGGAGGCCCTCTACACCACCCACAGGCAGAGGCCACCGGATCACACATGGAGACCCCGGGGCATCCGATTCGAACTTCAGCTCGGAACGCCGCATCACGACGACAGGGAGGGGAATTCAACCCCGGCAGCGTAACAGTAAACTCTGCCCTCTGCAAGGGACCCAAAAGAGTGAAAGACGGCGTCCGATTCAGACACCTCACCGATAGCCTTTCGAAGGGCAGCAAAGGTTGCGAAGCGGGCAGGAGCAGCCAGCCTCGAGGAAGACAGCACCACGTAGACCACTGGCTTAATAGCCAAAGGAGCAGAAGAAAGCGGAGTGGCCCAGCGGCCCGCAAGAACCTCCGCGGCCCAGCAACCTGCTCTCCAAGCTCTCTTGGCACGATCCTCTCCCGTCGCCACCGAAGAGGTAAGGCGGCCGCACAAGTCCAGGCAATACTGAGGGCAGGGAACAAATCCTGCTTCAGTGGCCGACCGGCTGGTCGGAGGGGAAGGGGCTGCCTTAGGGTAACCACTAAGGGGCCTAGCACTAGCACCCAAAGAACCCGAAGAAGAAGGGCCTTCAGCAGAAGGGCCCGGCACAAGCTCCCACTCAGGAAGGGAAGAGCTGCTCGCACGGCCAGCTCCCACACGCAAAGTAGATATGCGAAGCCTCTCAAGGGCCAGCTGCACCTCAGTGATAGCAGCAGACAAATCGGAGTCCTCACTGGCCATGCACCGAGTACCCACGAAGACGGAGATTCAAGGGCCGTGGCGGCCGAGGAGCAGGAGAGGGCGATTCCAGCCCGGAGTGAGAAGGAGGCACCGCCGAAGGAAGATCTCCCAGGAGAAGGTGACGGAGGAAGAAAACAGCAGTAAGGGCCCCAAGGCTAAAACCGCACACCAAGACAGCCAAAAGAACCACGAGGTTCCCCTGGCAGTGAGCGGGACACGCAAGTCCAAACCAGCCGTGACCTGAACCCCAGGAGACCAAAGACAAAACCTGAGGAAGGGCCTCTAACAACCCCATCTGAAGCTTGAGCGGGCAACATCACGACATTCGTCCTTATGCTTCATTGAGGCCCCCATAGTATTGGTACCTGTGGAAGGCTGAAATCAAAGGCGACTCCACAAACCCTGAACAGCAAAACTGAAACCCCGAACCCTACCCCAAGCCCTCAACCCCTTATTCCTAAACCGAAAGGCCCTACACCTTGAAGCCTTGCGGGCCGCCCAATCCCAAACCCCAACTGTCCGCGTTCGCGGTGTCGAAGCTGATGTTTGAGAAGCCTGCTTGGAGGTTCATGGGTGGTTATAAGGGTTCCTTTAAGGGTCCCTTTAAAGGGATCTATTGGGATTCTATAAGGGTATAGGGTTTAGGGCCTACTTGGAGGTTCATGGGTGGTTATAAGTGGAGTTATAAGTCCCCTAGTATGGGTGATAATTTTGATTACCCTACTTATCACCCGACTTGCAACTGCCCCATGAACCTCCAAGTGCCACCGTTGGGGCTTGGGGTTGAGGTTTGGGGTTTGCGGTGTCTGGTTCAGGGTTCAGGGTCTAGGGTTTAGGGTTTAGGGTTTAGGGTTTAGGGTTTAGGGTTTAGGGTAGATGAGTTTAGGATGGGCAGGATTCAGGAGTTTACCGTTTCGGCTGTCCTAACCCACAATCCAAAACTAAGGCATTGAACCTGTCTTTGTTGTCGGCTTTGTAATGTCGGCGTGGTAATGAAGCTTCTAGGGTTTGGGGTTTGAGTCTTGCCGAGCACTTCTAGGCTTTCATAAGGCTTTTAAAGCGTCCTTTAAAACCCTTATCAGACCGTTCTAGGAAGTATATAGGGACCCTTACAGGGTCCTTCCCTGGAATCTTTGGTATAGGAACAACTTGGAGAAGAAACCTTAACCGGAACCCTTAAAAGGGGTAACGACGCCTGGTATTTGACCGGCGTTTGGCGCCGCTACGAAACTAGGCATGCTGAAAAACCCAGGGAAACGCATATTCCTGATTGAGAAGTGCTGCATATGAAGAGCCGAAAGTGTGTAGCAGTGTCCTTTTACAAGAGATAATGATGCTATTGCTACAGTAAAACGCACCTTTTGGCTCCCGGCGTTTGCGACACTTATAATTGAGTATAGTGCAGGGAGAGTATATTTGGTAGCATTACCCTAAATTCCCTAAATCCTAAACCGAAAACATGCCCAAGGAAGGGAAGTATCTTTTGCAACGGAGACTAGCGGGCGAGTCAAATTATCACGGCCCCTTTAAACGGATGGACGAACAGCCCCATGCAAGTAGCATCCAACCCCATGCCCCCATGCAAGCGGCATCCAGCAGCATCATCCGGCACCACCATCCCCATGCAAACATCATGCAGCACCATGCAGCAGCATGCATCCATGACAACACCAACATGGGACTAGCAAGGTATCTCCTCGAACAATGCTGAAACAAAGAACGTTTAAGAAAGCTAAAGAAATGACGTTAAACAAAGAACTTTATTCCCCCCCCCCCCCCCCCCGCACCTACCACCCCTCACCGCCCATGCGCATCATCATCCATATCCATCATCACTCCGAAGCAGGACGCACCGGTCACACACCGGGCTTCTTCACCTTAAAAGAGGACCGCGGATTGGAACCCTTGAAAAGGAACCCCTTTCGGAGGGGTTTCGCGCTGGAAGGTTTCGGTTTTTGACATTCGGACTGTACTTAGAGGTTCATGGGTAGTTATAAGTGGGGGTATGATTAAGGCAACCATAACCAGAACCCATATCAAGGAACTTATAACCCACTTATAAATACCCAATGAACCTTCAAGTAGGTTTACGGCTTAAGGCTCTCAATGTTTCGGGGCTTCGGGATCCGAAATTCGGTGGGTTTTGAGGCTGAAAGGCTTCGGAAAAAGAGCTGGGCTAACAAATATAGGGGCCTTCATAATTAGAATGGTGTTTGGGGGCATATTATACTATGCTTACTATAAGGAACCCCCCAAAATAGTGTAGGTAATTATTGGGGCCCCTGTAGTAGGCAAGCAGCTGGCATCAGATACATCGATGTCACAGACCACGCCGGCATCGGAAGTGTAACCTCATCACGACTCAGGGGCACGAGCCTTCCGCCATCGCGTCTAGGGTTTATGGTTTTGGTGCTCACGCAGGCTTGAAAGCTTGTACTATAGTGCTCCAGAAGGGGCCCAGGGTTCTGTGAGGGCTTTAGGGTTTGTTGGGGTGCGAGGTTCACTGATCCTCCACATAAAGAAAAACCCGAACCTCTCGGTAAAAGAGCCATCACTGAGTGCCACTGAGTGGCAAGCCACATCCGGGGCCGGTGGTCTGTGTGTCAGAGGAAGGCTGGCCACAGTCAAGCTGCAGAGCCTTATCATGAATACGGCACTGCTGTTGCTGCTGTTGCTGCTGCTGGTGCTGCTGCTGCTGCTGCTGCTTCCACTGCTACTACTGCCACCACTGCCACCACCGCCACCACCGCTACCACTGCCACCACCGCTACCACTGCTACTCCACTGCTACTCCACTGCTACTGCTACTGCTGCTGCTCCTGCTCCTGCTCCTGCTACTGAAACTGCTGCTGCTGCCGCTCCTACGAATAATAATCATAACAATCTACTAGACGACGTGGACGCTGCGCAAGCTGCCGACGTTATCATTCAAGGCTCCTACCTTCTCTATGTGGTAACTGTTCGGGATTGGGTCGTACTTAAAGGAGCATGGGACTTAGTAAGCTAGGTTATAAGTAGGGTAACTATACTTATAACCCCAATTAGGGTACTTATAACCTTACTTACTAAGTCCCATGAACCTCCAAGTAGGTGTGAGGAGGTTCGGGCAGGGGGCTCCGTTCTCGTGGCCTCGAATCACCAGACCCGATCTCTACCAACACCACATCCCAGACCGACAGCAAAGTTTTGTTTTTTACGTGCAATGGACCTTTTCTGCAAAGCCTCAGCCGAAATTTCGGCATACACTGAAGCAGATCAGTTGAAAGCAAGGTCTAGGGTTTAGGGTTTACCCTACCCAAAACCCCAAAGCCTGATGTTAACTAGCACCATGCAGCTCCATGCAGTTCACCATGAACGGCCCAGCACGGTGCGGGTCCAGATCGATGAAGTCCATGTAGCCTTTGCGGGGTGATGTCATATAGGGTTTGGGGGGTATAGCGCTTTGGGCATATAGTTTCCTCACTGGCTACGCCGACCCAATTATTAAGGCCTTGTGGGCTGCATCTCCGAAACCCTGGGACACGAAAACTGAAGGTAAGCCCGAATCCGAAACCCCTTGACACATGCTAAAGAAAGCCAGCTCAAAGCAGCCCTTCAACACCCTAGAACCTGAGGCCAACGAAATCCAACAAAGCCTTCTTACCCTCCCCCCCGCCAAAACACACTACCCTAAACGCTAACCCTTAACCGCAGTATGTCCTCAAATTTGAACCCTAAACTGCAAACCCTACAGCCTGAAAGTCTAAATTCCCCGCAGAACCCCGGCAAATCTTGACATCACGGAGAGCCCCTCGAAAGACCTGTCTATTAATTCTCAACGCCAAACAAGGCCTATTGTAAAAACTCGAAAACACTCTTGAAAAACATCGAGCTCTTAAATCAAAAACCCAGAACACTGCTTGACAACGCCGAATATCCCCACAGTCACAGGCACTCGCCAGAGAATCTAAGGTCGTGTGGAGTGCTCCCTGGAGTTCACCGAAGCCTCGCCCGCACGAAGCGTTTTAAGAGGACTCTTTCCAGTTTCATAAAGGGTTTAGGGTTTACTTGGAGGATCATGGGACTAAGTAAGTAAGGTTGTAAGTACCTATTTGGGGTTATAAGTATAATAGTTACCCTAATTATAACCTTAGTTACTAAGTCACATGATCGTTTAAGTAGGGTTAAAGGGTTACTGTTTACTATAAGGGTACTACACGGGATCCTTTAAGGGGCTCTATAAGGGTTTAGAGTTTCCGAAACTTAGGGGTACCTTGTTTTGGGGTCCTTGTAATGAGGATCCCAGTATTTGGGGCACTATATTAGGGTCCCCTATTTTCGGAAACTCCCACAAAGGTTGTCGGGTTTAGAACTGGGGCAGAGGGGCTTAGAGTTTAGGGGTTGCATAAGAGTGTTATGAGTTCTTCTAGGATCCGCGGACTAGGTAAACCGGGCTCATCGGGGATACAAGTGCTAAGGGCAGTACTTTCCCGCACGGGTCCTGAGGAGAAGACCGTTTTATATGAGTTTGTACAAGAATACTATAAGTGTTGAATGGCTCAGTTGGGATCGAACGGGTTGCTGAGGAAGTTTGACGCAGTTTGCATGGGTTCTACAAGGGTTTACGATTCACTGTTAGGGTTTAGGATTAAGGGTTTAGGGTTTAAGCTAACTTGAAGCATCGTGAAACTTGCTAAGGAGGGTGATAGCTGACATCGGGTTCACAAGTCGTTGTAAGCATACTCGCTCGGATTTTCGAGCGGTTCACACGGTTTTTTGTTTTTAAGGTTTCTGTGGTTTACAAAATAGGCAGTGCTTTTCTCATTTCTCAAAAAACATGAGTTGCATGATTTTTACGTAATGCATGAGGGTTGAGGGTTTAGGGCCTTGGTAATTAGAGCATGGCTCGTATCGGGCCGCTTAGGGTTCTTACAGCGTTTTATGGGTTGTCATAGGGCCTAAATTTAGGTGCCTCAACCAGAGTAGGGCTTCAGATGAACTGATCCGGCTTAATTTGTTGTTTACAGTGGTTAACTTGAGACGGTGCAGCCCTCCTGCTCTAGTCGTCTCCTTAAGGGTTTAGGGCGGTAGGGAACATGAGGTATTAAGAGTGGGTTTAGGGCGTTTCAGGTTTTGAATGTTGTTTTGCCTATACTGAACTTAGACCCCTAGCAAAAACTATAATTGTAGCTGTTTCTTAGGGAATATAATACCCAAACATCAAAAACTAGGTTGGCCCTTTAAAGCCTCTGTAAAATATTCGTAAATAGGGTCCTATTAAGCCCAATAAGGGAAAATATAAAATATCCCAAAGGCCTACCTAGAAAAATATTTCTAAGTACCCCTACTTGGAGGATCATGGGACTTAGTAAGTAAGGTTATAAGTACCCTAAATGGGGTTAGAAGTATAGTTACCCTAATTATATAACCCTAGTTACTAAGTCCTATGATCCTTTAAGTAAGTTGCATTTCAGGCTTTTGGCCGGCTCCATGGGCCTTGTCAGGCGAGCTAGGATACCCAGTAACCTAGGACTACAAAAAGGGAATAAGGGTACTACTGGGCATCCTAGTGAGTGTTTGGCAGTGTTGAAGACTTTGACGGTTTAGAACTCCGATGTGTAGGGTTTAAAGGGAACTCCAGAAAGTTGGAATATGGTTTCAGGGTAGGATACCTTATAATTTACCATAAAGGGCTTAGGATAATCATATTCCAACTTTCTGGCTTTTACTTTAGGGTTTAGGGTGTTTAGCCTCTCGCCCCTTTCTTGCACGCTTTCGAGTCTAGCGTCCGGAGCCTTTCCCCTTGGATGGTTGGAGGGGGCTCAGGTTTAGGGTTTCGAGTTTAAGCTTCTTTCCTGTCTAAGGGGATGTTGTTGGAGGCTTTCAGGCGTCTTTTGATGAGGGCCTTAAGGTGTAGAGTATGCTGCTTAATTTCGATGGCCTTCAGAAAAAGGTGTTTGCTGTTCATGGTTTTGGGGTGCAACATGTGTTGGCTTGAAGAGACAAGCTTTCGAGGATTAAGATACAGGGCCTCGGGCTTCAAACTTATATAATGCTCCTACCGACCTGTTCTGACAGTTTGGACTACGATACCAGATTCTTCATAAGCATCCATTATCATTTTCATTCCTACGATCACTCTCATCGCTATCATGGGTTCCCTAAACCCTCGAAACCCTAAACCCTCAACTCTAAACCCTGAACCCCAAACCCTAGATCCTAAACTCTAAACCCTGAGCCCGAAACCCTGAACTCGAAACCGTAGGCCCAAACCCGGAAATCTAAAGCCCAACCTCTAGAGCTTAGACCTGACCCGGAAACCTAAAGCCCAAATGCCACGAGGCTGAGGACACGCGCTTTGCCCGACGGTCCACGTTGGAAGACATTCCGACCAGCAGAGAGCCTCAGAGGTTTAGGGTTTCGGGTTTAGGGGTTTAGGGTTTAAGGGTTTAGGGGTTTAGGTTTTATGGGTTCAGAGGTTCAGGGGTTTAGGGTTTAAGGGTTCAGGGGTTCAGGGGTTTAGGGTTTCGGGTTCAGGGGTTTTGGGGGCTTAAGGGTTTAGGGGTTTAGGGCTTAAGGGTTCTTGGGTTTGGGGGTTTAGGGGTTTAGGGGTTTAAGGGTTTAGGGGGTTAGGGTTTACTGCTTGGCTTGGATTTGGCGAGACTTCCAGAGCCCGCCGCATGAGGACCAAGGGGGGTTCTTGGCCGCATGAGGCCAGCATCCGATGGTTGATGCCCCGTATAAGACATCATCTGCGTCGCTTCGCATGGAGCGGCTTGCCATCCATTGGGCCGTTACAGCGAAGCAAAGGCCTTCATGGTCTGCCCTGGCCTTGGCAAGGACTTCTTCGTGTCGGCAAACGCTCGACGAGTCGCAACAACTTTCTCTGGTTTCAAGACCCTGTGCAAGAAGTTTGGCCAATCGCACAAACGGCAAACTTTTTTCTTCTTGGGCACAGGCGCCACGGCGGAGTAGCGTACCAGCTGTGCTTCTGTCGTGTTTTGAAAACCTTCCGGGTGTTTCGATGACTGTTGCAGTGCTGTCCCTGTAATCAAGAGCTGAACCATGCTTAGTGCAGTTAACTTGAAATTGACGGAGTCCTTGAACATGGCGCAGCCCCCCTCCATTTGCAAGCACAACCTCTTTATGACGGGTTTGAGAGGGTCCATATGGGTTCCGTCTTTGCTAGCAGGATGATACTCGAAGCGACCTTGCTCAGCTTAGAACAATGGCAATGTAATATGATATAATCTCACATCATATCGTGTGATATATTGCAACATAATATTGTATATTATGATATAATATAGCATAAGATGATTTAACATATGATGTAATATGATACAATATAAGAAAATAATCTAAGTGAATACGAATTTTGCAACTTTATGTAGCAATGAACATGTAAAATAGTATCGTATAGGATAGGATAGGCGGGTATAGGAGTAGTAGGAATTGTAGTAGCAGGATACCGGGGGGCCAGAGGACCAGGGGACCGGAAGTCCATGAGCCCCTTTCCCTTGATTAAACTTTGACTTTGTTGTTGATCCTTTCTTATCTTTAGCTGATCCCTTTTTATGTGTTTGTTGATCCTTCTTTTTGATCCCTACCCCCTAAGAATGTGAATAAGGTTTTTGTGGTGAATAAGGTTTTTGTGGCATACTGTACTCTGATTGTAACAGGGAACCCGACGAACTGCATTATTGTTATAACTCATTATTCCGACCCCCTTGTTAGACCACAGATTCATAAACCCCTTCTTTCCGGTGCCTTCATATCAGGATCCCCACCATGATCCTTATTACGGGAGGCAGCGGTCGTACCAAAACCCCCAAGTGCTCTCCAGGCGTCAACTCACACGTCTCGTCCACGATGTCTTCGTGACACAACGGTGTCGGGTCCTTGGCCACCTTCCAAGCTGAAGTGTCCAGGGCCGGCTTAGGGTGGGGTGAGAGTTTAGTGTTCGGGTTTAGGGTAGGTTAGGGCTTCGGGTTCAGGCTCAAGTGTTGGGGTTTGGGGTTCAGGGCTTGTGTTTGTGAGGTTGGAGATGTAGGGCAGCACCCCGGAACCTAAGACTCTGAAGCCCGGCATGAAGCAATATGAAACCCCCGAATACATCGCAACACCCATTATGAAAACCCCCCATGAAACCCGCTGTGGAAGACCCTGGTTGGCCCGAAATAGCTCTAAACCACGGAACCTCTCAGCCCTAAACCCGTGAACCCTGAGCCTCCACACCTAACAACCTACTTCCCTACAGGAACGCAACCCTCAAACCCCGAACAAAGAGTTAGGGTCTAGGGGTAAGGGTTTAGGGTTTGTGCTTAAGTTTGCTGGTTTCTGTATATAGGTCATCAGCGTTCTGGTTTACATGAGCGTCTGGCACGTTTCTTATAAGCTCTTGCAGGCTTATGCTGTTCCTGGCTTCCCCCTCGATCCCACCGCTACGTCCAGGAACTGGACACACAGCGAGCTACCAAGCTCTGACAGGTTTTCAAGCAGGTTTAGCTGCTAATATAGTGGCCTGGATAAATAGAATAGAGTTTTGGGGCATATTATACTATACTTCTAATCAGGAACCCCCACAATAGTATTGGTAATTATTTTAGGTCCATCTGTTACGGTTTTGGGCTTGGGTTTGGTTCGCGTATAATTGCAAGGATTGCTTTCGACAACTGCTTCCCGGAGCATCTAAGGGACTGGATTTTGAGGGAGTCTAGGGCTGCTCTCAGATAAGCCAACCCCAAGCCCTGCACCATCAGCCTACTTGGAGGCGCATTGGGTAGTTCAAAGTGGGGCTCTACGTAGGGTGACCATAATTATAATCCATATTGAGGGACTTATAACCGCACTTACTTGGAGGATCACGGGACTTAGTAAGTAAGGTTATAGGTGCCTGAATTGGGGTGAGAAGTATAGCTACCCTAATTATAACCTTAGTTACTAAGTCCCATGATCCTTGAAGTATAACTACTTAGACCCAGAGAGCCCAATACCCCTTAATTCAGCAATATACCTTAAATTACACGGGGCTTCATATTATGATTTAAACTATATTCCTTAATTCAGGGTGTAGTGGGCTCTCTGGGAAGCCTAAACCCTAAACCCTAAACCCTAAATCCTCAACCCTAAACCCTAAACCCTAGACCCTAAAGCTTAAACCCTAACCCTAAACCCTAAACCCTTCAAAGCCACCTGCGACAGGTCCAGGCGAGCCGAATCCACTGCTGCGAGGTAGGAGCCGCCCAGCAGCCACAGGCAGCGCATGGCTTAGGGTTTAGGGTTTGGGGTTTGGGGTTTAGGGTTTAGTGTTTAGGGTTTACGGTTTGGGGTTTAGGGTTTAGGGTTTGGGGTTTAGGGTTTGGGGTTTAGGGTTTAGGGCTTAGAGCCATTGATGTCGACCCTTTTGGGTGTATACGGGTTATTTTCCGAAAACCTTAGGGTTCGTTTAAAGGGTTACTATAAGGGTACGACTTAAAAGGCTCTAAAAGGGTTTAGAGTTTCCGAAATTTAGGGTACCTTATTTTGGGGCCCTTATATTAAGGATCCTACTATTTAGGGTACTATATTAGGGTCCCCTGTTTTCGGAAACTCCCAATAAGGACTTTAGACGTGGCAACAAAGGGGCTTCGTAAGGGCTTTGTTCAAAGGGAGTTGTAGGGTGCCTAGAAGCGTTATCGTCACGCTTTTGGGAACCCTAGGGCCTAGGGTTTAGCTGGACCCTAAGAAACCTACCTTTGTAGGGACTTATACAAAGAAATCTTATTACGGGGCCCTAAAAAGGTAGGTTCCTTAAAGCCTAGGGTTTAGGGACAACGCCATCCGAACCGAATAACGCTGAGGCTGAACCCTGAACTGGCTTTAGGGTTTCGGGCTGTAGAAGTTCAAGGTTCCATACTTGGAGGGTCGGGGGACGTAGTAAGTAGGTAGTAAGTAGACTTATAAGTACCTTAAAAGGGACCCTAATTTGGGTTATGGTACTTATAAGTCCCTAAAATAACCAGTTACTAAGTCCCTCGACCCTCCAAGTAGGGCTCCATGTGTTCCCGAAAACCGGGTCCGCCCAGCAAAATCGTGTACAGGGTTTGGCAAACCTCGAGCCAGCTGCGGTGTCAAGCTGCTGCTTGTGAGGCTTGCTCTATCTGAGCCTTTCTGGTGTCAGACAGGGTTGTGAGGGTTTCACTGGCAGTGGCCGATGTTACTGTTAGGAGGCCTCCACATTTTGCAGCGCCACTCAGGTTCCGAAATGGGCAAATCCCTGCACCCGGAAACCAAGATCCCTTGTCTACTGGAACCAACAGTACCACGAGAGCCCATGCGGATCATGGGACTTAATCAGCAAGCTTATCAGTACCCTAATAAGGGTTCTAAGCATAGTTACCCTAATTATAACCCTAGTTACTAAGTCCCGTGATCCTCTAAGCAAGGGGGGTCGAGGTAGGAGGTCCGAGAGCGCGTGCATCTTGAGCCGTGCAGGAATCTCGTGATCCCTCCACGAAGCAAACTCGGACTTACTCGTCATGGCTTTCTTCTAAAGAAGAAAAGGGCTCGAGTTCGCCGATCCTGCCCCCGTGCCCCTGCAGTGGGTTGAGATTCGCTGTTTCTTGGAGGTCCGGGACTTCAGACACGCGAGGGGCTCACGGCTCAGGGTGTAGAGCAACGACCCGCAACCTGAACCGAAAACTCGAAAGCGGCGACCAAGCATCGTCTGAGTGCGTTCGAAATCTCAGAGTCCTCGGCTACAGGAAAGGGTCACATGCTTGCGGTTCACGGCTCCGAAACAAGGGTGCAGAGTTTGAGGTTTTGTGTCGGTGTATGGTCTAGGGCTGAAGGTTTAGGAGGCAAGCTCTTATGGACGGGCGACGTACGATTTCCGGAACGGCCCCGGCGTCCAATTCTGGCACGACTCCAAAGGGTATCCGGAAGTTCTTTTCCGTTACGTGAATAGCGAGCCGTTGCGTGAATAGCGAGACGCGAAGATTACTAATGAAAGTGTCGTCGATGGTTCCAGCAAGGCAACCTTAAACCCTCAACAGGAAGTCATGATAGTGACAGCAAGCATCTCTGAAACCGAAAGCATCCCAATGCTCTAAAGGCTACCAAAAATTGAAACCGACGGAGGCTTAAATCTCTGCGCCAAAACGCAGGTGATAGCCCAAGATGCGCTGAACTGTCCGGGTGAGGGGATGGAGACGAAGCAGGCGCCTTGCAGAAAGGCTTGTCATTACAGCCACAACAGCCCCACTAGCTAAATCAGCATGTACTTGTCTGAACAAGAGGATAGATGGGGAACGTGTGTGTACAAATCAGGGTGGCGTTCATCACCACGGCCTCAACTATGATCTCGCCTTCGTCGTCGCTATCATCATCACCGGCACCATCGAAGCCATGACCCTCTTTATCACTATCACCATAATCATGTCATGCTCAGCTTCAGTTTCACCACCATCACAGAAGAAAAGTCTTTCGCTAGGGGCCTGAATCACTTCAGTAGGGCTTCTGGCTCCTCATAGCTCCTTATCCAAGGCCGTCTGAGTCCCTCCACCACCGCTTCGCTAAGTAATCCCAGAAGATCAAACTTCTCCAAAAAAGACCAAAATGTGAGAACCCAATATGAAAATTATGGGTTTCAGGATGTGTGCGGCAGGACTTAGAAACCGCAAACCTTCGAGTTTGGTGAAAACTCTCCAGTTAAACCTGAAAACGTTCATCCCCAAACTCAGAGCCCGTACAACTCAAAGCCCCAACCCTGCAAGGGCCAAGAACCAAGAAGGTCCAAATTTTTAAAGCCCGACGATCCCCTTCACTCAAGCCTACTTAAAGGATCATGGGAGTTCGTAACTAGGGTTATCATTAGGGCAACTATACTTAGAACCCCAATTACGGTACTTATAACCTTACTTACTAAGTCCCATGATCCTCCAAGTAGGACATGAAGCCCTGCAAGAATCCTTCGCACAGTCCGACAGCCTGAAACGTCTCTCATACATAGGTCCGAAGTACAACTTTTCAGGGCTCCTTTTAGGATCGTAGCATGGTCCTGCCCTGCTAATTCCGACAAAACGCTACAAAACACTTCAGAACCCTGTAGCAGCCCTGTAACACCCAACAACCCTATTGAAAATCCTAATCTAACCACTCATGCCTTCTAAACCCTCAACCCCAAGCCCCAAGCCCTACCAAACCCTGAACCCTGAACCCTCAGCTCTTCTAACCCCTAAGCCTTTGCAAGAACCTCAAAACCCAATGTAGGAACCTGATTAAGAAATCTTGGGCCTTTATTAGGGTTCATTGTATGAATCCTAGTATTTTGGGGTTATAGGCCCAGGGCTTCTTCATCAGGTTCCTACATTATTATAGTACCCTTATAGATCCCTTGTAGTACCCTTATAGCCCTTTAAAGGGACCCTAAAGAAAGGCCCAGGGCTTCTTAATCAGGTTCCTACACTAAGCCCTTCTGAGCCCCTAAACCCTAAATCCTAAACCCTAAACCCTAAACCCTAAACCCCTCTTGAATCCAAGCAGCCGTGTTCGCTTGCGAGTGAAAGCTGGAAGATGCAACCCGGCCTAGAGCTGCAAAACTGGCACGCCCAGAGCCTCCAAAACCCCCTTAATTAAGGAATTTGCCTTAAATCATATTAGGGATCCTATTATACTTTAAGGTATATTCCCCAATTAAGGGGTTTTGGAGGCTCTGGGCGGAATCTTGGCTTGAGGGTTTGTGGTTTAGGATTTCGGGTTCGGGGGGGCTTTTAGGGTTTGGGGTTTGAGAGCATCAAAGCCCTAATAGAAGCCTTACTTACTACTTGGGTTGGAGGCCTGCATAAGCTAGATGGGCCTCAAGTCATCCTTTTTCGGTTCTTCGGGCTCATTCTCGGGGTTTTGGGTCTCCTGAAGGGCCACACTTGTGCAAAATAGAGTAAGAAGCCCTGACCCTGAACTCACATAAACCCCTCACACCTGTCCAAAACCCATCCTGGAAAACAGACTGAACCCTACAAAGCGCGTGTGGAAGCAACAAAGAGAGCCGTAATCCGTGGTTGTACAATCCTCAAGCCCCACAGTACTTGGAGGTTCATGGGTAGTTATAAGTGGGGTTATAAGTACGGTAACCATAATTAGAACCGATATTAGGGGACTTATAACCCCACTTATATATACCCATGAACCTTCAAGTAAGACTCCTCTCTCCTCTTGGGCTCCGGCTGAGATAGAGCTTCCTCGCTGTCAGGGCTTGGGGTTCTGGGCTTAGGGTTCTACTTAACATGGTCAGTAGTAATAATGTTGAACATTATACTGACCTTAAACTCACTCCATATCATAACTCAATTACAATAGTAGCAACAATAATAATAACAGTAACAATAACAATAACAATAATAACAACCACAACAACAACAACGACGACAACGACAACGATGCCAATACCAATACCCGTACCAATACCAATGCTGATAATGACAATAACATAAACAATAACAATACCACTACCGACACTGACGATGACTACAACAATGACAGTAACAATGTCGGCAACACTAACGATAACAACAAGAATAACAACCATAACACCCTAAGCCCTAAACTCTAAACCCTAATATCAGTGCTGCTGGCGGGGCGAGGGCTCAGGGTTTAGGGCTTTCGGTTTGGAGCTTAGAAATCTTAGGAGCTCGGCACAATGCAGGGTAGAGCTGGGATACAGGGGCGCAGGGTTGCGGGATTCGGGATTTAGGGGTTTAGGGCTTAGGCTTTAGGTTAGGGTTCAGGGGTTTAGGCTTGAGGGCTTAGGGTTTAGAGGGGTGAGTACAACCTTCGTGGACACTGCCTGGATCGAGGCCAGAAGCGCCCAGACTTCAAGTTGAAGGAGATTGGGGCTACAAGAGTTTCGAGCTTTGTCGGCTCGGGAGTACCCCGCCATGACTAAATCAAAAAAGCAGCGGCGCTCAATCTCGAAACCTAAATCCCGAAACCCTTCAGCCACAAAGAGTTTGAGTTTCGACAGTGTCTGTCTGGGACAGCTGAATCGATGACGACGGTGACGGCAATGTAGTATGGCTTAAAGTCTAAGGTCTCCGGTCAGGCCGGTAGCAAGAGCGGTGTAGATACTAAGGTCCGCAACAGCAAGACTGGGAACATTAATGGTATCAGCCAGTCAACGACATTGAGGAAGGCAGTTAGCTGTGTGCGGTTGGAGCAAGGGAAAAGGGCAACATCGTCAAATGAACTAGTCGCAAGAATAACAGCAGGCGTTGCGGCGGACAGCTTGTACAACAAACACAGCACCCTCAGCTCTGTGTAAGTCCTGAACCCTAAACCCAGTCAGCTATGGATTTGAAAGCCTGGTGGCGCCTCGTTTGCCTCAAAGAAACCCTTGTAGAACCTCTCAGGAATCCTTCTAGGAACCCTATACGGTCCCATGAAAGCCAGAAAGAGAACTTTAACACCCCTAGGCCCAAAATCCCAAACTCTAGGCCCCACGGCCGAAGAAGCCGGGAGCCGTGACTTGAGGGGCTGATCTGCTTCTTTTAGGATCGATTCCAAACCCTCCGCTTGGGGATCCTATGGGGTCCCAGCGTGCTCTCAAGTTTTAGGGCCGAGGGCTCAGAGGGTTTAGGGGTTCTTTCTGCCTTAGAAGCTTCCCAGAGACTCCAACACCTTTTAATTAAGGAGTATACCATAAATCATATTAGGGATCCTACCATGAATTAAGGTATAGTCCTTAAGGATCCTACCATGATTTAAGGTATATTCCTTAAGGATCCTACCATGGTTTAGGGTATATTCCTTAAGGGATATTGGAGTCTCTGGGTTGCGGCTTGCGGCTCCGGGTGCTATTAGCCCGGGTGGCTTGGAGAAGGTCCGCGTGGCGAAGGTGCCCAAGACTAGATTCAGCTCCTGCAACGGCTATTTAGGGTTTAGGGTTTAGGGTTTAGGGAGCTATTGGGAGAGCATGGTGAACGGGGGGAGGTTAAGGTCCAAACCCTGACGAAAGCCAAAAGACTCTGCAAACCCAATGCCCAAAAACCCCAACACCATCCACCCTTGCGGTGCTTACGGCTCAGAAGAACTCCGACGAGGAACCCTAACGTCAGACCTAGCTGCCCGAAATCACTCGAAGTGGCACTTCTTTGGTAACCGTGGGTTACTTGGAGGTTCATGGGTAGTTATAAGTGCCCTAATAGGAGTTATAACTATAGTTACACTACTTACAACCCCACTTATAACTACCCATGAACCCCCAAGTAGGATTTAGAATGTAAGGGAATAGGATTTTAGGACTGCAAGTTCAAGGCTTGGGTTCTTTAGGGGTTCAGTGTTACGGCTGATGATATAAACCCAGCATTGGCTTCTAATGACCCTAGACTATGGAAATAACGGCATCTTCCTTATTATGGCTATTGCAGAGTTTAGATCATCAACAGTACTTGGAGGTTCATGGGTAGTGATAAGTAGGGTTATAAGAAGGGTAACTATACTCATAACCCCAATTAGGGGACTTATAGACTTATACTTACTAAGCCCCATGATCCTTTAAGTCGGGTTTGTGGGCTTGACGGCTTTAGGGCTTTGGGCTTCTACCGATGCCCTGGGGTTGTGACGTCCAATGCTTTCGGAGATTCCGTGGGTTCCAATGCGACTCCAAGATCCCCATACTTAAGGAATATGCCTTAATGCATATTAGGGATCCTACTATAATTTACAGTTAAAGCCAGAAAGTTGGAATATGGTTTCATGGTAGGATCCCCTTTAATTTACCTTAAAGGGGTTAGGATAATCATACCAACTTTCTGGCTTCTACCTTAAGGGAATATATACCTTGATTAAGGGATATTGGAGTCTCTGCATTCTATGTGCTCTTCTAAGACATAAGCATGTAAAAAAGCTCCTTGTAAAGAGGGCTTTGAGGGCTTAGGGCTGATGAAGGGCTTCGGGATGTTCGAGCTTCGGACTTACTTGAAGGTTTAATGGTTCGCGGCTAGTTGCTTTAGGGGTTTAGGGTTTAGGGTCTGTGGTTTAATGGTACCCAGTTTATTGCTGCTGCAAACAAGCGCCGTGTACTTGCTGCCCTGCCTTCCCCCCTTACCAAACCCTTTGCTCTATTTAGCCCCGAGACCTCACAACCCTCCAAAGGCCCAAAGCTGGAGGCATCAGATTTCTCTTGCTCGAAGCTCTAGACCCCAAAAGCCCCTTGTAAAACCCTCAACCCTAAACACAGAAGCTGTCGCCTCCGATGTGTCCGTGGTACAGAAAAGTCCGTGAAAACCTTGGAGGACAACGAGACAAAGTAAGTTGGGCCATGGGGCAGTATCGGGCTTGTAGAAGATTACTATAGGGTTTGATAGGGTTGTTAGGGTTTCGAGGACTTTCCAAGCATCGTTGCAAGTTCCTCAATCGGCGAAAATCAGCAATACAGCATGGTTACAGCAATCTCGAGACCTCCGGGCTTGCTGTGCCTAGGTTCTACACTGGTTCTACACATGGGCGGTTGTCAATGTTAGGCCCCGTTTTGGGTCCTTATTATAATACGGCACCTAATGTTTAGGGTACCCAAACGGGACCATAATCTTGACAACCACCTACATGCACCATGGGCAGCAATTCGCACAGTCACGCAGGCATGGCATGTCATGGCAAGCGTTGCTACTGCCAGCTTCCCCGTAACCGAAACTGCAGCGCGTTGATCAGATGCCGTAAAAAGACAAGGAAACTGCAACGCCTTGATCGGAAATCGATGCATGTGCCGTCACCGTCCCCCCTCCCCCACCCCCTGCCGCGACCCCCCCACCTCCGAAAAAAAAATCTACCAAAAGCCTATAGGCGCGTAGAGGCGCCGTCACCTAAGACATCCCCAAACCCTAACCTTACTTCTAGCCCTGTTTCCTCAGGCCTCTGATCCTTTGACTAGAGCCCAGGATTTGCTGTAATGGGGGGGAGGGCGGGTCTTCTTGCTTTCTTAGTTGCTGCGTTCAGAAGCCCCAAAAAGTGTACCTTCCAGCCCTATAATGTGTAATATTATCCACAAAAGTGTAAAGTGTATCCACCCACTCAGCTATTAAGCTCTCGGATTGAGCAGTTCGGCTAGGGTTTGGAGTGAAGAATGGCCTGTATTTTTCGGGGCTTTAGCGCTACCTGGACCCAAAGGAACATACCTTCTAGGGCCCCCTAATATGATTGATTTCTTTATATAAGTCCCTAAAAAGGTTTAGCCCTAAGGCGAATCTGGCCCTGGAGATCATCCTGTCGCGGGTGCACACCCCCCCAACAATATGAGAAACTAACCCCCCTAAACCCGAAACCCTAAACCCTAAAACCCTAAACCCTATCCTAAACCGCTAACCGAGGGACAGTTAGTAGTTGTATCGGCTTATGGTCTCCATTTATTTGTACTTGCCTTACAAGACTATGAAACGAGATGTCACACCCGTTGATGTGAATGCGCTCATCAATCACGAGGATCGTCCCGTTGACTTGGAGTTCGCCAAGTACATACCCCCAAAGCCTATTCTGACAACTGAGGGTCCTTATGCTACTTATGTTAGAGCCTCATTCGGGTTACACGTGTAGGCTTGGGGGGTCATTTTACGAACAATGTCAATCTATTGATCGTGGCTTGGACATTGCAATGATTCCTTGTTGTTCTACCTCATCATTATTATCTCGGTTTAAGTTTGTCCTCACAGGCTGTGCTGCTCAAACACTCAGCCCCCAACCTAAACCCCAACAAACCCTAACTCCGAAACCCTTGTGAGCAGAGGGCGTATGGTGGCCTCTATAAGTGCGCAAGCACCCCCTAAACCTGAAACCCAATTTGCTCAGGCACTCCCTAAACCCCAATCCTAAACCCTAAACCCTCATAGATCCCCTACAACCCTTAAAAGAACCCTGTAGATCCCCACTAGAACCCTGGAATGACCCTTTATAGATCCCCTTTAAGTGCCCAGGCACCCACGACGTTCAGGTGGGGCTTCAGCCCGGACAGAATGCGAGCTTCGGCTCGCGCACCATGAGCCGACTCGTTCTCGTGAGCTCCTGTTTAGGGGTTTAGGGTAACAAAGGGGCCTTAATAATTTAGAATAGGGTTTTGGGGCCCATTACACTATACTTACAATAAGGATATACTATAAAAATAAATATCACATACTGTGGTGTACTGTACCAAAGCATAGTAAAATATGATATAACATAATATAACATAATATGCTAGGATATAATATAACGGAGTACATAAAATAGCTAAATGGATATATATATATATATATATTGAATACAATATACAAAAAGTGATAGCATAACGAATAATAGAAAATGACACCATAGCATGTCAAATGGTCTCAGTTTGATGTGGTATGGCTGAAGAGTAGTATGCTATGATATAAACTTATACCATATCGTATCATGTCAGACGCTACAACATGATTGGCCTAAAGGTGATATAACAACATGGAATAACACTGTATGATATGACATCATAAAGACATGTTATGATATTAATCCATATAATAAAAACGATACAACATGGCATACATGATCTATACATGTACACATGCACATGTACATTCATATCTATCTTTATATGCATATTGTTTGGTTTCGTGAGAAGCTGTGCCTTTCTTGCTGACTTTGGCGACGACATCCGATCTCAGGGACGTCCGCTCCGTCGAAGTCTGCCAAATCAGATTCCAATTCAGGTTTCTGAGGGTGTTTTCAGGTTTGGGGCTTAGGGTCTAGGGCTTTTGGGTGGTTTAGTTTTTCATGGACAGTTACATTGAGGCGGGCATGAGGCCACTTGTTTACAACTTTGATCGACTGCAGCTCACTTCTCACGCGGTTGCCCTTTGTGGTGACTGACTCAAGATCCATGCAGTTGCCCTTCCAGCTACGGGAAACCAACTACCAGGACAGCCTCTGCAGGCTTTGAGCTGTGACATTGTCATCATTAGGGTGTAGGGTTGAAGGTACTGGGTAAACAAGGCCCTTATCACCCAAGGCCCTAGACCCTGAACCCTGACCACAGAAACTCCCGTAGTGCCCACCTCGTGATGCTCGACTGAGGATACTTGAAAAACTACCTGCGGCGCTGGGAATGGCGAGACTTAAACTTTAAACCGTAGGTACTGCCCCCATACAGTAACAGTCTATAATAGGGCTACTATTAAGGTCCTGATATATTTATGTTATGAATATTATCCAACTGTGACTGAGTGGCAGTACTCAATTTAAACCTACTGTTTAGGGTTAAGGTTTAGGGTACCCATCACGCAGGGTACATGCATTGGGCAAAGTGAGGGTGCAACACGTACAGCTAACATTGCAAGTGCCTTCGAGCATGGGGAGGTGTAGGGGGGGTGGGGGTAGCAATCAGAAAAAGGTCTTGTGGCAGATTATACGATAATCATATGGAGCATGACGGGAATGTTACTTCTAATAGAAAATCGCAATTATGAACAAGACTTGTATTAAAGAGGCACGGGAATAAATACAAACGCGTATCGCTAAAACCCTAAACCCAAACCCACAATCTGAGCCTAAGCCCCGAAACCTTGAAAGCAGAATGTCACACCCAAAAACCATTCTTGGGCATACAACCCTGCACTGTTGCAAAACCCTCTTAGACCCTAGAAAACGCTGCCACAACAAAAAACAAAAAAACAAACAAAAACTGCGCAAGGAGTGAAACCATACATTCCAAACCCTAAACCCAAAACCCAAAACCCTAAACCCTCAAGAAAGTGATAATTGTAATCACCGCTACCCCCCAACATACCGGTTAAAACTGAACAAGCTTCTTGATAAACCAATTTCTCTACAAACTTGTTCACCGCCGCTCCGGCCCGGCCAACATTGAGCTACAGCTCAAAAAAAGAACAAGCTTCAGCCAACCCGGCAACATGAAAACTTCAAGTCAAAAAGCGAAACTTTCGCTCAAACTCCAGCCCGCCACTCCCAACATGAAAACTTCAAGTCAAAAAACGAAACGTTTCGGATAAGACTTTCGCTCAAAACCCCGGACCCAACTCGTAGACTGGGTCCGCACTCGCGGCTCCGATGTGGGGTGGTGCAAGGCAACGTCCTGGCATCAAATCCCGAATACTGTACAATCGACAAGCCAAAAGAACAGACCTTGGTTCGCTGTCGCCGGATCTGGGCGATGCATACATCAGACATTCGACGCAAGACGCTCTCGAGCACAGACCTTGTACCAATCCGGGTGGGCCGCTACCTTGGATGACTCTCTATAGTACCCGCGATGCCGCAATGCGCCCTCCGTCTTTCCATCGAGCATTCAAGTCGGTCAATAAAATGTCCGGGCCCACCGGCGGTGGAGCCCCCACCTGGCCTGAAATCGTGCTCCGTGCTCCCGCGCGAATACAGTGTGCAGCAGTCTGCTTGTTGGAGACCTGAGGCAGCAAAGCTCAACAGGGCAGGGTCCCGTGTGAATCGAATCCGCACGCCGAGCACCCAACCCATGAGGGCATCGGAATATTCGGATAGGATCCCTGAGCTCCACAATAAGGGTACACCCAATGGCAAAGGAGACCACGCCGAGTGCACGGCGCGAAGCAGCCTCCACTTGTTGGCCTCACATCAAGGCCAGCAGGCCGTATATCGGCACACACCGACTATTGTTTGGATAGGTCAGGCCCGCACGGAACGACGGAATTTAACCTGACGATTATTATCTGGTGCCGACTCGCCGCCGCTATTTGCGAAAGGGGCACGCGCCTGAGCTCGCTTCCTCCAAATCCTCACCTGGTACATAGGTGGTTTCTAACGCCGATGACAAGGGCCAAAAGCCGTAAGCCGGCCTGCTTCAGGAAGAGCAACAGCAGAAGAACCAGATACATGGCTTCGATACCAACGGGAACAAAAACTGCACCAACACCAAGCGAAACAGCGACAGAATCAACAGCGAACACAATACATACGGAAGATATTGGTATACATGCCTAAGACTTGATGAGCGACATAGCAACTGCGCGCATGCGGATTGGGGAACGCGTACAGATGCTTGTCTTACGTCTCCGGAGGGAGTGCATACGAAGAGCGTCCTAGCCTACAATTTAAGACCGTGGCTTCTGGATGATCAACACAAATGTCGTAAGCGTGTAGTGCTCTGGCAGAACTGTGAACTGTGGAATGTGCACGGTAGTTGCCCGCTTGCGTGAGTCACTTAGCCCAAGCTCTAGGAAGAGACTATTCTTTCGAGCCACAATTCGCAGGCGAAGCAGCGGGAAATGGGCACAGGTTAAATACGCAGATGTGTCCCGTGAGGTAAGTAGTCGCTTTACAGGGATTCGGAACTATCACCAGATGCTATTGAAGTTCCTTCGTGCCCAATCATGCGCAATGTCACGCTTTAGCCAAATACCAATGACGCCACGTCGACAGACCGCAAAAATTTTTGAATTGCGCCTTCAGCCCCCCAGGCCCCAGCCAGCCCCAGCCTCCCAGCCCCCAGCCCGCCCCGCCCCAGCAGCCTCCAGCAGCCTCCTGGCCCAGCGGCCCCCAGCCCAAGTCCGCCCAGCGAGCCAGCCCAGCCCAGCCAATTCCCAAAATCAAAATGCCAAAGCAAAAACGAAACGCGGCAAAACTCCGGACCCAAACCCTATACAATTTCTATAAACCCAAAACCCTAAACTCCTAAACCCCTAAACCCTAAACCCTAAACCCCTAAACTCCTGAACCCTAAACCCCTAAACTCCTAAACCCTGAACCCAAAACCCTAAACCCAAAACCCTAGTTACCAGCCCAGGGACAGACGAGGTCCCCGAGCCGATGGCTTCGTCCAGCTGCACGGAATGAGTCGCAGGCGCTGCATAAAAGCCTTTATGGCGCTTTAAGGGGTTTTTTAAGTGGTACACTTTAAAGGTTTAGGGTTTAGGGGTTTAGGGGTTTAGGGTTTAGGGTTTATGGTGCTTTAAGGGTTAGAGGTTTAGGGGTTTAGGGCTTAGGGTTCAGGGTTTAAGGGTTTAGGGTTCAGGGTTCAGGGGTTTAGGGTTTAGGGTTTAGGGATTTATAGGGGGCCCTTTTAAGGGATCTATAAGGGCTACTCTTTAAGGGTTGAGGGCTTAGGATTTCGGGTTTCGGGTTATGCGTTAAGGATTTGGGATTCAGGAATGTTTATGGTTGGTTTGGGCTTCTATTGAGGATTTTCAAGAGTTCTATATGGGGAGTTGTCAAAATTAGGGTCCCTTTTTGGGTCCCTAGTATAATACGGCACCTAATATTTAGGGTACCCAAAAAGGGACCCTAATTTTGACAACCATCCATATTGGTTCGACAACGAAAATAGAAGGGGATGGGGTTTTGCTTCACAGAGGGCTTTGCAAGACCTTTGTTGGGCTTTTATAACGGCTCAAAAGCGAAGGTGCTAGTAGCCTCCAAAGGCCTTTTGTGTAAAAGGGTGTCATAAGGTAGGGTCCTCACGTTCTGAGTGTGTGCTGTTGCGGCTGTTCTCGCAATATGATGCAGTGAAGACCCTGCCGCAGCTGCAACTCTGGCTGGAGCACCCTGCTGTACAGATGGGCGCAGGCAAGAAAAGAAACTGCAAACCCCAAACAAACCCCAAGCCCTGAACCATGAAACCTCTCAACTTCACCTCAAGCCCTTACTAAACCTCTCAAGCTTCAGGCTCTCGCGCAGCCCTAGAAAGACCTTCCTGAAACTCGGCATAGGCTTCCATTGTCCTGCAAAACTGCGAAACTTGAGGAAACCTGCCGCAGCCGACGAAACCGGACGAAATAACATGACGATCATCATCAGCATCATCATCACCATCACCATCGTCATGTTTATCATATCTGCATGCATAAATGCTAAACCCTTGACCGTAACACCCGAAATACCCTTCGGTCGCAAGCCCAATGTAGATCAAACACAGAACCGAAAGGACTACTTGTTTGAACCTTTGAGGCCCCTCTAGAAGTCCCGAAAACCCCAAACCTCTAACCCCTAAACCCTAACCCCTAAAGCCTAACCCGTAAACCCTAAACAACCCTAAACCCTAAACAAGCCTAAACCCTAAACAAGCCCAAACCCTAAACCCTGAACGCCAGTTTCAGGCCTTCGCCGTCCTCGTCGGCGTCCAGAAGAGTTGCTTTAAGCTTCATGTCGCGAGAGCTCGCGGCTGTGAACTTCACCACACTTTCCGCGGGCTGCTTCAGGGCTCTACTAGAGAAGTAGAGGAATATGGTTTTGGGGCCCCGTAAACTATAATGAAAATAAGTACATGAGGGTTTTGGAGGGGTTGTAGAGGGCCTTCAATCGTATTCTGATAGGCTTGTTGTGGCGCTTCTACAGGCTTAAGGCTGTCATCGTCTAGGGCTTATGTAGGGTTTTACGCGATTCTGGGAACCCCCCTCCCTGCGGCCTAGACGATCCGTCTTCGAGCCGCACTCCCTACTTCCTGGCTCTGAAAGGGGAAATCTGCTGAGCAGAAAACCCTTCGAGCCTCCGGCATGTCGTTCAAAGAATTTGAGGCAATGTGCAGCTGGCGTTCAAAGATGTTACAACATCGGCTGTGCCAAGTGGACGACGACGACACGGCCGATGGTGCAGTCAGAGTGACGGCGGTAGTGGCAGTACTGGTAGAAGTGTTTGGAGTAGTAGGGGTAGCAGTGGCAGTAGTGGTGGTGGTGGTGGTCATGATGGTGGTGGTGGTGGTAGTAGTATTAGTAGTAGTAGTACTCACTCGGTCACCGTGCTCGTCCAAGTCAGCACAAGGTGGGGACAGGCGCTAGCGCCCGGCGATTCAGGATCGCACCGCTGTTACGGCTCCGGAACAAAGTGGTAGTAGTAGTAGTAGTAGTAGTAGTAGTAGTAGTAGTCGTAGTAGTAGCAGTAGTAGTAGTAGTAGTAGTAGTCGTAGTAGTAGTAGTAGTAGTAGTAGTAACAGTAGCAGTAGTAGTAGCAGCAGCAGTAGTAGTAGTAGTAGTAGTAGTAGTAGTAGTAGTAGTAACAGTAGCAGTAGTAGTAGCAGCAGCAGTAGTAGTAGTAGTAGTAGTAGTAACAGCAGTAGTAGTAGTAGTAGCAGTAGTAGTGGTGGTAGTAGTAGTAGTAGTAGCAGTAGCAGTAGCAGTAGCAGTAGTAGTAGTAGTAGTAGTAGTAGTAGTAGTAGTAGTAGTAGTAGTAACAGCAGTAGTAGTAGTAGCAGTAGTAGTGGTGGTAGTAGTAGCAGTAGCAGTAGCAGTAGCAGTAGCAGTAGCAGTAGCAGTAGCAGTAGCAGTAGTAGTAGCAGTAGTAGTAGTAGTAAGTAATTAGTAGCACTCAGCCCTTCCCGGAAACACAGCAACGGCCCCTGCGTCCTAAACCCTAAACCGTAACTTGCTGGCGAAGAACCCCAATCTCTTTTCCTGCTTGTTTGCTTCTGAGACAACACACGAGCGCAAAAGAACCGCAACAAGAGGGAGCCACAGCGTCTGCTGACCCATTCTATACGAAAAGATGGGCATCATGACTCATGACGTGATGTGAAATTAATCAGTGTACGGCAATGGAATCGAACTGAATGTAGGGATATGTAGTGCAGTGTGGTGCAAGTTAACGGACCATGATGGAATCTATCTGTCTTTCTGCCTGCCTGGCTGCCTGCCTGTCTGTGCTTTGGTCCTTCATAATTAGAATAGGGTTTTGAGGCCCACGATACGACAAATGTGATAAGGAGCCCCCAAAACAATTTCGATAATTATTACGGCCCCTTTCCTAAACCCCGATAATTGCCCATGTAGTACTCCTCATAGATCCCTTTAAGAGGTACCCTTGAGGGAACCCGGCAAGGTCCTTAAGCCCACAGCCGAGCTCCGAAACCTTTTGGGGGCACCCTTTGGAAAGGGCTGCCTGACATGGCTTCACGAAGAGCAAGCCTCAGCGATTTGTAGCTTTGGATTCAGGGTTTTGGGCTAAGGGCTTCGGGTTTAGGGTTTAGGGCTTAGGGCTTAGGGTCTAGGGCTTAAAATCCAAGATGCCAGGAAGATGGCTTCGAGTTTCAGGGTGGAAATGGGTTCGTGCTTCCAGACGATTTCGCAGCATCTGCGGCTGTCAAGGCGTAAGTGATCGAACCGCGTGGGGTCGATGGGCCAGTGACAAGCATTGGTAGTAGATCTTCGGGTGAATGTTCCAGTCACAACAGTGGCACGGACATCTTCATGTTGGCTTGGGGCAGTCCAACGTAGCACCAACGCTTCAGGGCTCCATGCGGGGACTTGAAGGCCTGTAGAAGCAGCAAGCGGAGTAGGATCACAGCAGAGCTTGTGGTATTTGGGTAACCAACAATGAAAAAATGACAAACATGGTTATTGTATTCGTAATACCATATGGGAGTTTCCGAAAACAGGGGACCCTAATATAGGACCCCCAAATCAGTTACCCTAATTTTCGGAAACTCCCATATTTCCTCTGACCCTTCGAGACACCCTAAACCCTGAAAGCCAAAACCCAAAGACCCTTTCTGGGACCCGATGCACTCTCGTAATTAAGATGCTTCGAGTACTGAGACCCCAGACAAGATCAGGGTTTAAGGGTTCCGGGTTTTTAGGATTTTAGAGTTTCAGGATTTAGGATTTAGGGTTTGGGGTTGAGGATTTTTAGGGTTGAAAGTTGAGGATTCAGGCATTCACGGCTTAGGCTTCAGGGCTTGAGGATTTCAGGGTTCAGGGTTCAGCAGGTTTCACGCTCTAGCGTTTTATGCGCGGAGGCTCCTGCTCTTGCTCTTGCTCCTGAATGCCCTGCTCCAAAATCCAACTTCACAGGCGGTGATGTCTTCAAGCTCGTAGTTGATCCTGATACATAACCCAGGATACCTACGTCCGCAGAAATGCGCCTGCACTGGTGGTTGGGGCCGCCAACACCTGCGCGAATCCCGCGCTGCTGAGCTACTGGCGGCTGGGGATTCAGGTCAACCCTGAGCCCTCCCTCAACCCTAAAAGCCGCAACTCACAAGCTAGAACCGCTGGGTGTGTGATTTCTTCCCTGCGCTTAGCTTCGCTGGGGTTTACTGTTTATAGTGTTGTCGATGGTCGTGCTTATTGTGGAATTGAATTGCAGTTGGCAAGATCCTGTTCGCGAGTGGGGACCGAACCCTTGAGACTAAACCCTAGACCCAACAGCCTAAAGGGCTTAAACTGATATAGGAGCTTCGGAAACTAGGGGACCCTAAAATGGTACCCTAAATAGTAGGATCCTTATTATAAGGAAGGTACCCCCAATTTTCGGAAACTCCCATATGACGACCCAAAAAGAACCCAAGAAGCCCCTTTAATTAACGGCAAGCAGTCTAAACTCACAGGACCAGACCCAAAAGGCACGCCCCTCCCGCGTTTGAGGAATGGCCGGCGCAATAGTAGTCGTCGTCGAAGTAGTCGTCGTAGTAGTAGTAGTAGTAGTAGTAGTAGTAGAAGTAGTAGTAGTAATAGCAGTAGTAGTAGTAGTCGTCGTAGTAGTAGTCGTAGTAGTAGTAGTAGTAGTAGTAGTAGGAGTAGGAGTAGGAGTAGGAGTAGGAGTAGGAGTAGGAGTAGTAGTAGCAGTAGTACTAGTAGTCGTCGTAGTAGTAGTCGTAGTAGTAGTAGTAGTAGTAGTAGTAGAAGTAGTAGTAGTAGTAGTAGTAGTAGTAGTAGGACTAGGAGTAGGAGTAGGAGTAGGAGTAGGAGCAGGAGTAGGAATAGTAGTAGTAGTAGTAGTAGTAGTAGTAGTAGTAGTAGTAGTAGTAGTAGTAGTAGTAGTAGTAGTAGTAGTAGTAGTAGTAGTAGTAGTAGTAGTAGTAGTAGTAGTAGTAGTAGTAGTAGTAGTAGTAGTAGTAGTAGTAGTAGTAGTAGTAGTAGTAGTAGTAGTAGTAGTAGTAGTAGTAGTAGTAGTAGTAGTAGTAGTAGTAGTAGTAGTAGTAGTAGTAGTAGTAGTAGTAGTAGTATAGTAGTAGTAGTAGGAGTAGTAGTAGTAGTAGTAGTAGTAGTAGTAGTAGTAGTAGTAGTAGTAGTAGTAGTAGTAGTAGTAATAGGAGTAACAGCAGCAGTAGCAGTAGTAGTAGCAGTAGTAGTGATAGAAATAGTAGGATAGTAAGCGTAGTAAGGGTAGTAAGGGTAGTAAGGGTAGTCAGGGTAGTCAGGGTAGTAAGGGTAGTAAGGGTAGTAAGGGTAGTAGGGGCAGTAGGGGTAGGAGGGGTAGTAGGGGTAGTAGGGGTAGTAGGGGTAGTAGGGGTAGTAGGGGTAGTAGGGGTAGTAGGGGTAGGAGAGGCAGAAGGGGTAGTAGGGGTCGTAGGGGTAGTGGCAGTGGTAGTGGTAGTGGCAGTGGTAGTGGTGGTGGTAGTGGTGGGTAGTGGGTAGTGGTGGTAGTAGTGGTGGTGGGGGCGGTGGTGGTGGTTGTGGTGCTGGTGGCTCTGGTGATTGTGTTGGCGCTGCAGGAGCAGGAGCAGGACCCAGGAGCTGGAGCAGGAGCAGTAGTCGGAGTCGGAGTCGTAGTTGTGGTCGTAATTCTGGCCGTAGTGCTGGTGGTAATGGTATGTAGCGGTCGTGGTCGAAACCGGTTGCAGTCCAGGCCTTCGTACGGCTGGGTCTTAGGATTCCCTGTTGGCTCAGGACATAGGGCCGCATGTAACTTGCTAGCATCTTTTTTCGCGTCTCGGCAAGCGACAAACGATCCGTTACTGCAACATGCCGTCGGAGTGTCCCACCCCAAGGAGTTGAAGCGCGCTAAAGCCAGAAACCGCAAGCCGTAACTGCCGAAACCCCACACCTCACAACCCGAAACCCGAAATCCTAAGCTCCAAGCCGTGAACCCGAAACTCCAAAGCCTAAACCCTGAGCCCGCCGACGCATTCACTGCGTGTCCGACCCCCCCCCCAGCTTCACCTACTTATCATTTCTCCACTGGGAGGCAGTCTTTACGACACCATTCTCTGTCAGACCAACCTCATCAGATGGTTCAGGCTTAGAAGCTCTTGGACGCTAACTACAGCAAAACCTACACCCTCGCAGAGGTTCTGCATTCATCGCCAATACTTGGAGGTTCATGGGTAGTTATAAGTGGGGTTATAAGCCCCTTAATATGGGTTATAGTACAGTCACCCTACTCCAATTACAACTAACCATGAACCTCCAAGTATAATATCCCGCCATATACAAAACATATACGATGTACAGAACCCATACTAGGGGACCATAACCCCACTTAGAACTGCCATGAACCCCTAAATCCCTAAACCCTATAGAACCCTTAAACCTCAACCCTAAACCCTAAACCCGAAACCCGAAACCCTAAACCGAACCCTAAACCCTAAACCCTATAGAACCCTTAAAGGAACCCGAAACCCCTCCACGAAGCTTCAAGTAGGTGGGGCTCGGGGCTCAAGCTGCGAGTTCTGCATTTCTCGTCCAGGGCATTACTATAAAGGATACTATAAGGGTTCCTTTAAAGGGTTCTTTAGGGGTCTAGAGTTTCCGAAAATTTGGGATATTTGGGGTTCCCTTGAAGGGTTACTAGAAGGGTACTACTTAAAGGGCTCTATAAGGGCTTAGAGCTTCCGAAAATTAGGCGTACCTGGATCTTACTATTTAGGGTACTATATTAGAGTCCCCTATAAACGGAAACCCCCCTATGAACTTGGGGGCGAGAAGACTTTAAACCCTACATCGTCGCGGAGGAAGACATTGAAATGTAGGTTCCAAGTCCAGCTTTAGGCTGTCATAGCGTCTACGAAGAGCAGCAGTAGCAGCTGCTGCAACAGCAATCGTAACCTACTATTGATGGACAAAATCCTGCATGACCTTAAGGACCCTAACCTATGGGAACTATGGTATATTCCTTATAACGGGTAGTGCAGGATTTTGTCCATCAACAGCATGACCCCAATTTCTGGCAATCTGCTAATGCCATATGCCACAGGCGGGCGACCCGTGAACTTGCGTGTTTCCATGCTCCAAGCTAGAGAGAAAGGACAAGACTACTGAAACATCACGGACTTCCTGTAAACCCCCACGCTGGAACATCCGACGGACCACACAGGAAAAGCCAACTATGAGAGAAAGACTGAGCTGCGCAGAGGACTGGCTGGTCACAATTATTTCCAGCTCTGAGACAGTCACTGTGGATCGCAATACCAAAATGACCCAAACGAACCTATGAGGTCCCTCAGCCACAGCTCCTTCGCACGGCTCTTGAGTCGGTTTAGTATCCTCCTGGGATGTTTTTGCTGTGCCGTTTCCCGTGGAAAACTATGCAAAGCTGTGAGCATAATCAATGCTGCTAGTGTCATCACCTTCATCATCATTGTCAACTGCATCCTCATCCGTACCACAAACATCATCATCACCATCATCATCATCATTACTACCACCATCATTACTGTCATCCTAATCATTCTCAGCCATCATTAGCACTGCTCTCTTGCATCATGCCAGAGGCTACTATAATTTCGCATTCACTGCGCCTGACATTGAGATTTCGTAGTTTGGGGAGTTTTTCAGAAACGAATAGACCTTTCAAAGTTCAAGGCGCGGAAGAACGATTTAGCCTCCGCTGAAACCGCAGCAACCATGCAAGAATGGGCGATTGAGTCACGGGTCAACGGCAGGAAATGGCAGCAGCCACAAGCACCCAGGAAGGATTAGATCAGCGATGCTTCCAATGCATGCTGACATCTGAACTCATCAGAGTCTCACCTGAAAAGAGGCCAGATTCTGCGTTGGTACTGAGGATCAAGACTCAAGAACACAAAAGGAACTTGCCTCCCCTCTGGTGCCAACTCAGAAACATGAGCCAAAAGGAGTGATCTCAAGCTCAGCCTGTTAGGCGTCCCGCGAGGCTGAGATGCACCAGCAGGCAGTAGACATCTACTATGAATCGAAAACTGCGATGCAACTTGGGCACCTGTTCCATCCCCCCTCCCCCAAGCCCTGAACCTTAAATCTTAAACCCCTAAACCCTAAACCCCTAAACCCCTGAACCCTAAACCCTAAACCCCCAAACCCCTAAACCCAAGCATAGATCGCTCAGCCTAGAGAAACCCGGGAGCAGATCCTACGTAGGTGACCAGGCTTCACACCTTCAGTCAGCTGCCCTAGGGTTAGGGTAAACCCTAAAGCCTTGACCCAGAAACCCTCATAACTAGGGTTTTTTGGCATAATACGTTGCATCATTTTTTGGGCGGCCCTATGCAAAGCAAACACAAGTCAGCGTACTCACTGTGAGTAGGAAAAGAACGCGCTAGACCTGAGGAGCTTCTTGCACGTTGGCAGCCCCACTAACTGAAGCCAAGCCGGACGGTTAACAGCCAGCCTGTGAAGTAAAAGGAAGGCAAAAGGAAAACTTGGGGCGAGAGAAGTCATGGCATTGGAAGTGTACGAAAGCCAGTGCCATGCTAGCTCTGAACACTGCTCGGCCCAGTGAAGTCTACGACGTCCCGGGCGAATGCCTGCCTGTACTGTACCCCCTCTATATACAAACGCCTTCGTAAAAACACAGTTTCGCTCCAGGTTGCTCGGAGTTGCTCTCAAAACGTGACCAAACAACTTGAGCTGTGCCCTCGATGTGGTGAGTGAGGGGGGGGTTGGTCGGCCAGAGCTCGGACTCCTTCGTTTCGGATGGTCTGTGCGTTGGGGTTGTCTGTGAGGATCTTGGTGTAGTAGGTAGCTTTGATCCGCTGGATCTTGCGAAGGGATTGTGAGTGGAAGGCCTCGAGCCTGTGGAGGTCAGCTGTGGTGAGCGCAGCGGATTCCATGCCGTAAGCAATCATGGGGATGAAGACCGCGTTGTAGATGCGCAGCTTCCAAGCCACGCTCAGGCCTGTGTGTCGCCAGAAGGCGTGCAATGTGTTGAAGTGCTTCCGCGCTTTTCCCAGCCGTGCGGTGATGTCCGCCTTGCTGGAAGAGTCGTGGCTGAGGACGACGCCAAGGTACTTGGCCTGCGTGACCTCTTTCATTGACTCTCCTGTGAGGAAGTGAATGTGGTTGACGGCCAGCTGTGAGCGAAGTAATTCGCACTTCTTGAGATTCAGCGAGAGGTTGCTGTGAGCAGCGACTTCCTGAATCTTGTGCAGAATTTGCTGACCTCTTTCCGCAGTGCCTGTGAAAATGGCCATGTCGTCTGCGTAGGCAAGGTCATAGAATGACTGGTTCTGGCTAAAAAGCCACGGGAGCATCTGTCCATGCTGCTGCAGCTCTGCATCGACGTCGGCCATGATCATGCTGTGGACCACCAGGAAGAGGTAGGGAGAAAGTGGGCAGCCTTGGTGAATGCCAGAGCTTGCTTGAGACTGTTGACTCAGTTGCCCCGCCGCCTTCACTGTGAAGGAGGGGTTGTTGTAGATCGAGCCAATCAGATTGACAAACGCCGGTGTGACCCCATGCCGTTCTAGCGCCATCGTGACAGCTTGCGGGTGAACCTTGTCAAATGCTTGACTCCAGTCAAGAAGCTGCACGTACAAGGTTGAGCCGCAGCGTTCCGCGCGCTCTAACAGCCTCCTTGCCACGTGTATCGCCTGTGAGGTCGATCTGGTGGCTCTAAACCCGTACTGTGTGGGTCGCAGCTTGGAGTCAATAGCCTGCTGCAGGCGTTTCTGAAGGAGCCTGGGGAAGAGCTTGTAAGAGGTGCTGAGGAGGGCGATGGGGCGGTAGTTGTTGGGGTCCGCCATCGTGCCGCGCTTGTGAATCTCTGCTACAACTGCCGTTGACCATTCTTCCGGTACCAGGCCTGTGAGTAAAGCTTCGTTGTAGAGGTCCAAGAGCGGTTGTCGGTTGGCTGGCGTAAGCCATTGTAGGGCCTCCGCCGGAATTTGGTCCGGGCCTGGTGCCTTGTGTGAAGCCATGCCTTTGAGGGTGTTGTTGAGCTCTTCCATCGTGATGGGGGCCATGTTGACTGGACTGTCGTCAGTCAGTCTGTGGGTGGGGCCTGTGTAGTCAGCCGGTGGGGGGGCCCACTGTACTTCCGACAGGTGTTTGGCGAAGGTGTCTGCCTGCTTGCTGTAGCTGGTGGGCTTGCCATTGGAGTCATGCAGAGTGACCGTGCGAGGCCTGTAGTCCGAGCGGATGCGCTTGATCCAGCGCCACTTTTCCCGGGCGTCCAGTGTCTCCTCGCTCTCCTGAAGACGATCCTTAAGCCATTGTTGCTTGTCCTGGCGGGCCTGTGAGCGGATGGTCTTGTGTAACTGACGCTCCGTCTCCAGGTGCTGACTCTGGCGAGCGGCGGTGCGCTGCTCGATGAGCTCCCACGTCTGCTGGCTGATCCAAGGGTGCTTGGGCTTGCTAGTCAATGTGGGGATGTACATCTCCATGGACTGTAGAATGGAATCCTTAATCGATTTCCATTGCCGGTCCAGCCTCTGCTGGTCTGTGCACGACTGTGAAGGCTGGGGGGAGACGTCCTCCGCAGTTGTCTCGGGTGGGGCAGGCTCCTCGAAGGCTGGCTGATGCTGGAGGGCTTCTGTGAAGTGTGTGTTGTAGGAAAGTATGGACTGTGCGTCAGGGCGTCTGGTCAGCTTGGGGGTGGGTGCAGCTCGCTTGTGGCAGGCTGTGTGTAAGAGAGTGACTCTGGTGAGGAAGTGGTTGCTGTTGAGGGCAGCGTTCGGGAGGGTGTGTACATCGGTGACCATGTTCTTCCAGGCGAACTTGGTGACAGCATGGTCCAGCTGTACCAAGTCGCCATTCGGGCGCTGATGTGTCATTCGATGTCGCTCGTCTTTGTCCATCCACGTCTGCGGGAAGCACAAGTCGTGGCTGACCGACATCTCGAACAGCTGTGCGTGGTTGGACAGTGAGTCGTCCTCACCAGCCTGTGAGGCTAGGGTCTCGTCGGCCACGTTCGCTCCAAAGTGGGCGTGCGGGCCGACGCTGCCACGATTGGAGGAAAGCTCGTCGAGCAGTTGCGCGTTGAAGTCGCCAACCAATAAGAGAGGTTCGCTGGCGGGGTGTCTGTGAAGGATGTCTCCCAACGACTGCCAAAATGCATCGCGGACCGGCTGCTCACGTTGATTGTGAGGAGCGTACACCACCTGAACTGTGAGAGGGGCCTCCGCCGTGTCTATCTTGAAAGAAAGAAAACGACCGTCGGTGGCAACGATGTCCAGAATGCAGGGTGTGAGCCGCGGGGAGGTAATCAATGACACTCCCGTGAAGGTTTGGACCGGATTTCCCTGGGCATCCAGTTTGTCATCAGCACTGGGTACACAGTCACATAAAGCGGTCCTGTTGCTTCACGTGGGTCTCTGTAAGGGCCAGCCAGTCAAGACCATGCGTCTGCATGATCTTCATCAGGGTGTGGATCTTGCCGGCTTCAAGGCCCGTGGTGTTCCAGAATCCCCCGTTCAGGCGCACTTTGGGGCGCAACTGTGTGGAGTGCCTCTGTCTGCCGTGCTCCTGAGGGCTACGGCAGTGGGTCTTGAACCAGTGGGCCCGTGTATGTTGCTTGTTCTGGGCATCGTGGGCGTCTGCCCAAGAGGCACGGCCACTGTTCAACTGAGGCTGTGAGGGGGGGGTAGGGTTGGGCGGGGACGGAAGGGAGGAGGGAAGTGTGTCCGCTGTGAGAGGGGCAGTGGTGGAAGAGCCTTCCGTGGGGGAGGCAGGCGGGCCAAAATGGCCAATTGGTGGGGTGGCGGGCGCCGGTGTTCGAAGCCTCAAATGATTGGGGGTGGATCGATTCTGGGGGTGTCTCTTCACTCGCATGTCAGGGGCTTTGGCCAAAAGGCGGTGAAAACGTCTGCAGGAACGAAACTGCGGGCCACGACCCTTAGGGGAGACCCTGGTGGGAACAGGCTGTAAGCCGCCCGGGGTTGGGGCAGTCGGGATGGGGCCGTATAAAGGCTTTTGGTTGTTGATCCTAGCTCTGGAGCCCAAACCACAACTAGGGGTTGGAAAGGTGGAAAGAGCATGCCTCCATGCTCTGTACTCCCGCCTGCTGCGAGATCTGGTGGTGATGCGGCGGCGTGCTCGCTGCTGCCGTGCTGTTTGTGACCTGAGGTGGCGGTGGTATTGTGCTCGGGTCTGTGAGGTGGGGGGTGTCGGGGAGGTGGTGTGGGGTCTGTGGGGCACTTCGTCGCCGAAAGGCTCACTAGAACAACTCTCAGAGCAACCTGGAAAAGTAAAACTGTGAGGTGAAGATGAACTAGAGTTATAATAGTGGCTCAGCGCACCCAGCTCGCCTTTAGGTGGCGTGCCAGAACGGTTCAACTCGTTTTTGCCCAGCTGTGTGGTACGGTCTGGGTCTGCTATGGTACAAGAGGCAGCAGCCTGTGAAAAATGCGGTCGCGCAGCTGCTGCGGAAGATTGCAAGGAAGAGAGGGCGCGCTTGCCGAACCATCACTGCGAGCCAGCAGCACGGCGCTTGATGCACCATGCCTCCCAGGCCTCCTGTGAGTAGTCCGTGGGGACCCCACCGTTGTTGATGTGGGTGATCTTGGCTTCCTCTACCGCGCCCTCGCTCGGCCTGGCCTTGGTGGGCTGTGGAGGAGGAAGCCCAGAGCTCGGATTGCTGGCCGCACTGATGCCACTGACAGCGGAGGCGGCATCACTGTGAGTGCGCTTCGCTTGGGAGGCCACGTCGATCATCGCCCCCACACCTCCGCTCTCCGAGTCCACGGTGAAGGCAGCCTCCTGTTCCTGAGCCGCCATCTGTTCCATGAGTTCTTCTGTGGACCTGAGTCCTGTGAAGTGTGTCCTCTCTTCGGCATCCGGTGGAACTTGCACAAACTTCACCGGCCATGGGAACTCATACCGGAACCTGGCGATCCAGTGATCCAATCCTTCGTCCTCGCCCTCGTTGTACTCTGGGATGGCCTTGGTCAGGAACCTGCTGAGTCTCTTGGCCTCTGCGTAGTTGTGTGCTGTGAGGCGGGCTGCACTGTCGAAAGCTTCCTGCTCGACAGTCGTCTGGTTGACCTGCTGTCGCAATTGGTCGTACCAGATGCTGCGCCAGGTCTCCAAGAGCTTGTTGGCGTGCTCCTCCGGAATGTGGATCTCGCACTCCCAGTCTGTGAGGGTTCCTGTGGAGGTCGTCTGTGAGGGGACGAGGCGACGGTACACGATGCGGCCCAGCCAAGCCTCTTTGGAGTCGACCAGGGCCAAGGTCTTCCACCTCGGCACCAATGGCTCCTTGGCGAACTTGCTGAAGGCCGCCCTGTAGGCGTTCATGAGTCCCTGGAGCGGCGAAGCAAGCCTGCGTTCAAACTGTGTGACTCCAGGAGAGAGCTTTACAGGACCGCCGCCCCTGTACTCGTAGGTCTTGGCTTCCTCCTTAGACCCGGCTGCCTGTGAGGATTCTGCCGTGGTCTTCTCCGCCGTCCCTTCGGAACTATCCTTCGCCTCGTCGGGCTCCTTGGGCTCCTCCGTGGTCCCGGGCTTCTCCTGGTGGAAGTACCAAGGGTACACCCTGTCCGCTACCTCCAGGATCCGCTTCCGGATTGTGAGGGAGGGGACTGTGAGGATGGACGTGGCGGAGAGCTCCGGCTTGCCCGGCGTGCCGGTGTCCAGGCGTGTCGTGGTCAAGTCCCACATGCCATCAATGTTCCACAGCCCAGCTTTCGCAAGGGCCTTTTCCACTGTGAGGCGACGGTCCGCCTCCGTCTGCCACGTGGGGAAGTTGCGGCATACTATGGTACGTTTGGCCTGCTCGATCTGAGCAAAGAGCATGTCCTTCTCGGCCCAGGCTGTGCGGATGCGAAGGGCCCGGACCTGCTGCTCAAGGTTGCTCACTCGCTCGTTTGTCCTCACCTGTGAGGTAGACAGGGAGGAGTAGACGGCTCCCAGAGCAGGGGCGACCTTCTGCTGCATCGCCATCTGCACCAGCTCCATGCACTGCCCAACCGTGGCCGGGGCGTTGAGGTCTACCCCCTGTGCTAACGGCACTGTGAAGGACTGTGGCTGCAGCTGAGTCGGAATGAGCACGGCAGCCGAGGACTGTGGGGCATCCATGCGTGCTTCCAACTGAGTCATGCCAGCCACTTCTGCCAGCAAAGCAGACATTTTGTCCAGCTGGTCTCCCTCGCCCGACATGGCTTCAAGGAAAGAAGAGGGAGGGACCTGTGAAGCTTGAACCGCTCGTGAGCTTACGTTGCATCATAGCTACATCTATATAGAGACTGTGCACATGTACAACCACCAAGCCCTGTACCTCAAAACCCGATGCCTAAACCTCTAGTCTCATGCCCCAAAGCCCTGAAGACTTTGCCTAGAGGTAATCTGAGCGAGTAGAACGACATAAAAGAAAGTACATATCTGTACATATACATATATATATATATATAGTTTCTCCTGTATCGACATCTGAAAAGGTTCCGTTCGCATTACATGGGGACATCTTCAGGTCGTGGAACATACACCGCAAAGCCGTGAAAGCGCCCCATGAACTCTTTATCACCCGAAAAGGCATTCTATGAAACTGTCAACCCTCTATACAGCCCTAAAACCCAGACCCAAGCCATAATGCGTAAACCCTTATAGCAACCTCATAAAGCTACTGTATAACTGATCCCATTGGCCGTCATCTTACCAGGGGATGGGGCCCGCATCACCTCCCGGCGTCCCTGCGCGTACGGCAAGGCTCAAAATTCAATTTGGGAGAGCAGCTTTAAACAACCACGGAGGGACCAATGGCAAGAACATGAAACCCGGATGATTGAAAGCCGTAGACCCTACACCCCTAAACCCCAAACCATGAAACCCTAAGCCCCCAAACCCCAAACCGTAACAGGAAGCCTTGTTAGAACCTTACACCTTAGAGTACCCCAAACCCCGGAGTTGCCAAGAAGAATCCCTCCAGACGTGGGCTGACCGAGCCACCAAGCCAGCGGAAGATCATCAATTTTGGGTTTAGGGTCTGCGGAAATGTTAAGGTCTAGGGCTTTGGGGAAATTTTAAGGTTTAGGGCTTTGGAAATATAAGGTCTAGGGTTTTGGGATTCTTGGGTTTAGGGTTCTGGGAATTTAAGGCTTCGAGCTTTGGGAGTTTCGGGTGTAGGGTTTGGCGATTTGGATGTGGACCCGACGACGTCTCTTTGGGACCATACAAAATTGCGCAAAAATGTTTCGGTAGGTCAACTGTTTGGGGTTAGGGCTCGGAGCTGAGGATTTAGGGCAACCCGTGGACCCAATATCAAAGTTTGTGGATTTCGGGAAGTTTGCCAAGCCCCAATTACACATTTTAGAGCTGAAACACAGGACACGCCCTGCATCGTAAACCGTCGTGGCTCCGCACAGACGGCTCGCAGTGGCAAGGTGGCAAGGTCCGGAATAGCGCTCTCTTCAAAATGTCGCATGCAACTAGCTTAAGTACATGTCTGGGCTGTAAGTTTTAGAAGCGGGCTCTCAGAAATGCTCTGCGACTGCTGCCGTGTTGTCACTTTCATTTCTGCAACAGCATGGCGCCCCCAGGACCGTAGCTCTTCCTAATGTCTTCACCACGACAGTTGCCATGTCTTCTACGAGCTACGATGGCTACGATGTCCGATGTGCACGCCTGTGAGTACCCGCGGCACCTAGCACTGGCGTTGCTATTGCCACTACAGCTGCTGCTGATGTCGCAGTAACGGCAGGTATATGATTTGCTGATAGTCTTGCTATGACTGCGACTGCTGATAGTGCTCCTCCTTAGTCCTCCTGGTCCTCCTCCTGCTCCTCCAATTCCTGCTTCTTCTTGCGATAGCGACTGCTACGCTGACGACCATTGCAACTACTCATGCTGCTACTGCTACTGCTGCAGCTACAGAGGCTGCTGCTGTTACTTTCTACTGCTGGAACTACTACTACTACTACTACCACCACCACTGCTACTACTACTCCTCCTGCTGCTACTACTACGACTACTGCTACTACTACTACTACTACTACTCCTCCTGCTGCTACTACTACTGCTACTACTGTTACTGCTCCTACTCCTATTACTATTTCTCTTACTCCTTTTTCGATTTCTCCTGCTACTTCTTCTTCTACTTCTTCTCCTCCTGCTGCTGCCGCCACTGCCGCTACTACTGCCACGGCCACTGCCACTACCACTACTGCTACTGCTACCACTACGTGCACTCCTCCTCGTGCTTCTGCTTTTGCTGCTACTAGCTACCACTGCTGCTACTGCTACAGATACTGCGACGACGACGACTACTACCACTACTACTACTACTACGACGACTTCCACTGCTACGGCTGCTACTACTACTAATGATAGTGATACTACTACTACTACTACTACTACTACTACGACATACTGCTACTACTACTACTACTACTACTACTACTACTACTACTACTACTACTACTCCTACCACTACTCCGACTACTCCGACTACTCCTACTACTACTCCTACTACTCCTGCTGCTCCTAGTACTCCTACTCATACACCTACTCCTACTCCTACTCCTGCGCTAAGGATGCCCACAATTCTCAAATGCCTTTTCAACACAGCCCAAACGAAATGGTTTCTGTTTCGGTCGCGGGAGCCTATTTTGCACATCGACGAGCCGAGTCCTCAACAGGCTGCGACGCACTGCGCCCCAAATTCCCGGTTCCCCCATTATACGGTTTAGGGTTTAGGGTATATTGAAGGCAGCTGGTGAACATTGCGGAAGATCGAGTGCTAATTCTTGAGAATGATTTAGGAGTACGGCACTGGAGTTGCAGCAAGTAGACTTCCTGTAGCATTCATTACTATTGCCACTGAGTAGTGTATGGGCCTTAAAGCCGAAAGTTAGATTTCGGGCTTTTACTGGTTTAATTCCTCAGGCCCGTATGTTACGGTAGCTAATGCAACATGTAGAAGTGATGTCCAGGGCATGGTTCATTCGTAGTCGGAGCACTTAGTCCAAACCCATCAAGGGTTGAGAGTTTTGAGCATCGGCGGGAAAACGACTTAGAGGTTCATGGGTAGTTATAAATGGGGTTATAAGTCCCCTGATATGGGTTGTAATTATGGTTACCCTGCTTATAACCCCACTCATAACTACCATGAGCCCCAGATCCAGTCGAGTTCTTGGCGATCTAGGAATGTTGTAAGTGCGACAACAACAGCTGCAACTGTTTGAGGGCCCTAGATCCTCGAAGCCAGCAACATACACCTAAATTCCAAATGAAGGAGTAACTCTAAACTCTAAACATCTGGCAAAACATGTAGACACCTTACAGAGGCCGCCTTAAGTACCACTGGTGATGGTTGCAAGGTCGAAGAGAAGATGAGGCAAAAAAGTTGTGGCTTGATAGAGCGCTACTCGTATAAGGATTTTCTACGGCTTTCCCTAAACCCTATACCGTGTGTAAGGTTGGGGTATCGGGTTTATGGTTCTGGGTCTTCAGTCAGGCGGCGCTTGCAGGTCGGTTTACTCGAAGGGCTTGATATGTAACGTTGGTCTACGGTGTTTAGGGTGATTAGGGTGACTTTTTTAAGTTTTGACCGGTCTTCTGTACATGGTAGGTAGACCTGCGAGTAAGAAAACTGTTCCTCTGCTAACTTCTACACCCCAATTAAGTCAGTAGTAACCTTTTACCGAGTCCCTGATCCTAGCTCCATGAGCTTCTTGATCGCGGTGGAAGACTGGGGTGTAGGGTGCGGCGTTTAAGGCTACTCAAGGGTCCGATCATGTTACACATGAACTTCGGAGACCTCGTGTGAAGCCACACCATGCCTCTTCAAGTGCCCTGAGTCATCTCACCTTGAGGCCACGGCACGCTCGGTGAAACTTGCGAAGGTTCCGAGCCCTACAAACCGACGAGTGAGAGCTTGGCACGGAACCCCCAAGGAGCTGCTGGAGTACTTGGAGGATCATGGGACTGAGTAACTAAGGTTAGACGGTCCCTCATTTTTCTGGGCAAATCCTGCCCTCCTCCGCATCATGCTTGGCTTCTTACAGCGAGGGGCTCCCCCAAATCAGAGGTCGTGACAATGACAAGGACCGCTCTGAGGGTCGAGTCTATGTTGATGCCACTTCCTGAGGCTCCCATGAAGAGTTTTGTAAATCCTCCCAAGCCCCTGAACCCTGAAACCCAAAGCCTACGTCCTAGGCCGGCAGGCGTTGATCTGCGAGTCGTGAAAAACGACAAAAGGCTTGAGGGCAAATAGGGTTTCATTTTGCCCGGACAAGCCCGAAGCAGTCCTACATACCCAAGAACCTTTCCAGGAGGAGCACTCAACCCTCCTCTCCCCTGCAAGACCACCCGGTGAGTCACTGCGTGCGACTAGCCACGTCCGTTTACTCCTATCATTACAGGGTAGTTGTTCCAAAGACTGCATCGCTAAAAGGCAGGTATCCTCCCTTGTTAAGGAAAACAAACCCTGAACCCTTAACCCCAAACCCAAAAGGAGGAGAGTGGGACATAATGCCCGTGACGCATGGCCGCTCGCTGACACGCGCTGTGTGCGACGTGTCTTAGAAGGCCTTTGGGTTCGCAGCTGCAACGTCTAGGGCATAACGGCATTGCCAGGTCTTTAGTGGGGTCTTCAAGTGATTTGAAACAAAAAGCAGGACCTCAAGCTACCAGCCCTTGTAGTTACCCTAAACCCTCAGCCCTAAACGCTAAACCTTAAACCCTGTGTCTAACCGTAGGCGCCTTGATCCGTTTCAACTTGAGTAGGCCGTAAACCCGTTCTTCATCCCATGCGGGAACATCTTCTTTTGCATCTTTAAACGTGTGGGTTAGCGTGCAAAGGTCCACGTTGAGCTCCACATGCTGGTGTACAAACCCTGCGGGTAGCAAAATCGCACCATGAGTCGGAATCAACCCCCTGCCACACGCGAGAGAAATCCTTATGCGTCCATAAAAGGTTTAGGGCTTAAGGTTTAGTGGCACACGGCTTGCTCTTCTATGTCCAAGCTTTGGAACCTCGCTGTATGCACATCTGCACAATGCAGGTTTTACTATGTTTTGGTTCTTTTTTATTTTGAAAGTGTATATATATATATATATATATATATATATTGTTCTTATGATTTGTGAGAGCATATGTTATTCTTACGATTTTTCAAATTTCCTTCCTTAATTCTGAACCCAGCGGCAGGCACTCCTTTGCGAAAGCGTCGCGGCCGCGTAACAGGTCCTGAAAGCACCCGCGAGCTAGGGCATCCTCTCCACAGTTTTAGGGTTTAGGGTTTGGGGTTTAGAGTTTTGGGATTTCAGGGTTTTAGGATTTTAGAGTTTTCGGATTTAGGGTTTAGGGATTTAGGGCTTAGGTTTAGGGCTATAGGATTTAGGGTTTAGGGCTTAGGGCAAAAGGGTTTAGGGTTTAAAAGGGTTGGAAGGTTTAGGGTGATAGGGTAATTGGGTTATAGGATTATAGGGTTTTGGCTTTATAGAACTTCCCCGATCCCGAAAACTTGTTTACCCATCAAATCAAACCCCAGCTCGGCACTCTCTGCCTTCCGGAAGCGCAGGGTCAGATGCATCCGACACAGGTTTTACCCCTGTTACAGAGGCAAAACCCATTGGAGCACATCGCGGCCAGGAAATCTGACCCTTTGGATCAATTTTCCGGTAGCTGGTATCGGCCCCGGGTCCGATCAGGAATCAGGTTTAGGGTTTAGGGCTTAGGGCTTAGGGTTTAGGGTTTAGGGCTTAGGGCTTAGGGTTTAGGGTTTAGGGTTTAGGGTTTAGGGTTTAGGGTGCTTTGTTGAGCTGTTCTCACGGGGGCCTTCAGGCTTTCACGGGTTGATTTCATGGGGTCTGGTAGGGTTTTATTGGCGTGGTATCTTGGGTCGTGTGCTTAAAGGATCATGGGACTTAGTAACTAGGGTTATGACTAGGGTAACTATACTTATAACCCCAATTAAGGTACTTATATCCTGACTTACTAAGTCCCATGATCCTCCAAGTAGGGTTTCTTTCGGAAGGAATGAGGATCGAGGGCTTCAAGTTGAAGCTTCGGCGGTTGGAGTTGCTTTCATCTCTGGAGAAAGGACGGACTACCTTGGTAGGGATTACGAATTTGGGGATTAGGGGAGCTTGTCCGGATTTTAAGACGGAATCGGAGAGGGATTTGGCAGACGTGTGGGTTTACGGGCCTGGGACGTGCGAGTAGAACAACTATAGCAACCTGCCTCGGGACCGGAAAGGTGCTGCCGGAATCTTTGAAAACTTTTCCGAGTTGGCTCTGAGGTCCTACGTGTCCCCCGGATCAAAGTCCAGCCGGCCCCCAAAAAGGAGGCACGGCAGTCGGTCAGTTGGCTGGAGACCAAAAGCCTGATGACGCGGCGCGGCTGAGTATGCCTAACGGCTCCAGCAAGCCCGAGGCTGCGGCAGAAAGCGCACGCTATAGGGTTTAGGATTTAGGGTGTTTCCCTGTCAGAGGTCTGGACACAACTTCTACCTGAAGCTCCTGAAGATGACCGCTTAGGGGCACCCAGCGTGTGGGTGGTGAGAAATTTTCAAGCCTCAGGGGTCCAGGGTTTGGGGTCTTTGGGCTTACGGGATGAATGTGGAACATCCTGCCCCTAAACCCTAAACCCTATGCCGGCCCTGCCGAATAACCCAAAACACTCTAGTCTAGAAGCCTAAATAATTCACAATATTATTCTTCAGGGTTCCCTATTATGACGTACTATAAAGGAGCGCAAAACCCTATTCTAATAATTCAGGCCGCTGCATTATTACAGCCAGCTCAGCGCTGCAGGAAAGTGCCTTCCTTCCGCACGACGACGGGCGCTGCCACTCGACAGAAACACCACATACAGGGGCCTGAACAGCTAGGACAAGGTTACATTATAATCAGAGAGGGACTGCAAAGGCTTACAGGGGATAATCATGCAATATACAATGATTGAAAAATTACAAATTTGTAGTTTACATTGGTTTTGATATGATAGCTTCAAAACTTCAAAATCCCCACCATGCAGGCCCCTATAGAAAGCAACACCAACTACTGGAAAGACCCGACGCAGAGTCGAGTCCAGACGGGGACTCCGGTTCCGGAGATCAGCGCTCAGGCTTCAATACCATGTGGGGTGTAAGGGTTTCGGGATTAGGGCTTGAGGGTTTAGGGTTTAGGGCTGTAGGGTTCAGGGTTAGGGCTTTAGGGTTTAGGGTGTAGGGCTTTAGAGCACTACGTCTCGTGAAGGAGGCATTGTAGGGGACTCGGGTTGGGGCTCGTCAATGCAACTTGGAGGATCATGGGACTTAGTAGTTCCTTTAAGGGTGCTATAGGGTTCTATGGGGCTCCTTGAAGGGATCCTTACAGGGATCTATACGGGTTCTATAATGGAGGATCACGGGACTTAGTAAGTTATAAGTACCTTAATTGGGGTTCTAAGTATAGTTGCCCTAATTATAACCCTAGTTAGTAAGTCCCATGATCCGAGCCTTTGAGAAAAGTTTAGGACCCCCTGTTAGGGCTTGGGGTTCAGGGGGTCTGGTCGGCTTTTGGCATGTCGCCGAAAGTCGGCTCGGAGAGCTACGACCACCCTGGGCAAGAACACATCATCCAGATCTTGCTTCAGATCATAAGAACCCTTAGGGGGACAGGGGGCCTTAATACCTATAATAAGGACTTCATGAGGCCTATGTAAGGAAGTGTAGTCCCCCAACACCCCTCCCTCCTACCCCCCGAAGGGTCCCCATGATCAGACTGAACCCTGAGCAATCAGCATGCCCAAGAACTGATTCCCAAGAAATGATCATCTCATTGCGAAAATATCGACAATGACGCCACTGCTGCGCTAATGTCTGAGTTGGGAGGACAAGCAAGCTGCGAGCAGAAGGGCACAGCCCACAACCAACCGAATCCCCGAGTGCAGGGGCCTTCATAATTGGAACAAGGCTTCGGGGTTATAGTATACTATGACAATAAGAGCCCGAAGGAATGGTCTTGGTAAGTCTTCGGGATTCTATACTAATGACCGCCTTAACACCACACCTAAAACCTCAACATGCTGACCTGTGTCCTCCATCCCTGCAAGACCACACCCTCACTGTTCAGCCGACTTCTCAAGCCGTGGAATAAGTCTAAGAACACTTCAGACTTGATGCCGAAAGCCTGGGACTCTGAGCAATCGGGTGAACCCGGCCGCTATGCCACACTATGACTTTCATGAACATGGTCGCGATCAGGTACACTATAAGTGCCTTAATAAATAGAATAGCATCTTGGGGCCCATTATCCGATAACTATAACAAGGAAACCAAAAATAGCAGTATAGGTATAACTATTTAGGCAATTCACGCCCCGATATAACAATATCAGAATCAACACCAGCCTCGGTCCTCCTGCTGAAGAGCCTAACGTTCCTACTTGATCATCGGATTAGGGATTTGCAAGGGAACCCCTGAAAGGAACTCTTAAAGGAACCCTTAAACTAAGTGTCAGGTGTCGATTTCAACAGTCCCCAAATTAGTTATGACCGGAACTCTATATTAAAGATACAACAGTGAGGGAACTTAAGACTTATCCCAAATCGATACCTAGTAAGGACCTAGTAGGGGAGCGCTATCCTTGACCCTTAACGGAACCCTGAAAGGTACCCTTAAAGATTCCCTTCAAGGAACCCTTATAGATTCCTTAAAGGAACCCTATAGATCCCTTAGAGGAACCCTTATAGATCCCTTAAAGGAACCCCAAAGATCCCTTAAAGGAACCCTATAGATCCCTTAAAGCCTTAAAGGAACCCTATAGATCCCTCAAGGGGACCTTTAAACATCCCTTAAAGGAGCCCTATAGATGCCTCAGAGGAACCCTTATAGATCCCTTACCAGTACCCCGCAGCTGCCAGTCAGCACCCAGTCGCTGCCCGCAGCTCAGGAGCGACTCCTGCAGGGCTGGAGCTTCGAGGGTTAGGCTTTTTAGGATTTTAGAGCTTTAAGATTTAAGGTTTAGGGTTTAGGGTTTAAGGTCAAAAGTTTAGGATTTAGGGCTTAGGGTTTAGGGTTAGGGTTAGGGTTGAGGGTTTAGGGGTTAGGGTTTAGGGCTTAGGGTTTAGGGTTTAGAGTTTAGGGCTTAGGGTTTAGGGTTTAAAGTTTAAGGTTTGGGCTTTGGGTTTAGGGTTTAGGGCTAATGGAGCCCTTATGATCCTTAAGGGGGGTCGAAGTAGGGTTTAATGGTTTCAGGGCCTAGGGTTTAGGGTTTGAGGATTCCTTGTCTTTTTTGAGGGGTTTACGGTTCAGGGTTTAGGGTGGCTTAGGATTGAAGATTCCGAAACCCAAACCTTCTGGTTCAGGATTGAGGGTTCCGAAACCCCAAGACCTTAAACCCTAAACCATAATCCCTCCGACACCCTGTTGCCTAGGATTTAAGGCTACTGGTTCCGGGTTCTTCTCCTTCTTGACCTCTGCCAAAGCTCTTGTATCTTCGTCAGGCTCCTCGGGGTACAAAGGCTCGAACTCCAAGCCCAACTCTCTTGGAACTGCCCGGTAGAGGTGTTTTCGGCAGAGCCTTCGCTGACTTCGGCGCCGGAGGACCTGTTTTGGGCAAGGAGCTCTCCGGCGTCGGTGGAGCTGCTTTTGGCACAGGAGGCTTCGGCGAAGCTGAATCAGAGGGTGGCCTTGTCGTCCTAGCTGTCGGCCTCGCCATGCAAAGCAGCCGGCTCCGGGGATTCTCCTGCCGGATCAAGCAATCGTGGCACTGCCCGCACGGAGCATCTGGTTGGCGACCAAACGCGCGAGCTCAATGAGCTGGTTGGAGTGCGACTGGGGGACTTCGGCCAACATCCGGGTCTGGACTTGTGGTTTAAGGCTTCGGATTTGAAATCCAGAGCCGTCAGCCCAAAACCACCCAAACCGCCACAAAAGCCCAGAGCCCTGAAATCCTGTGCACCTTACCTAAACCCTAACCTTGGACCCGAACCCCAAACCTTAAAACCTTAAGTCCTGAACCTTCCGGAAAATTTAACTTTCCCGTCAAAGCCCAACGTAGGAGGCGAAGTCACGAGCTTTGGGTGCAGAGCAGATGATGCGCTGCCAAGTAACAAACCTAGGCTTGAGTTCCAAATAGACTCGAGTTCCTGTCAGGGTTCCTTTTAAAGGGATCTATGCCAGTTGCGTTGAAGGGATTCAACAGAGGGGCGTTAATAATCAGCAGAGCCTTTCCTGGCAAATTTCACCTGCAATGACATTTCGATTGTGTATGACGGAGTCCGATGGCTGCTAATTCCTTCATAACTCTTTCAAACTTCTGCAACAGACCTACGGCTGGGATTTAAGGTTTAGGGTTTCAGGGTTATGGTGTGTTCTTGTTTGAGGCACCCTTTGCCAGGTGCGTCTTGGGGTTACTGTAAGGTTCAAAGCTTGCTGTCTACAGCCATAAGCCCCAGACCGTAAACCGTAACCCCAACCTCACAAAAATTCAACACACGTGCCTAAAGAATTACTCATACTCGTCCCTGGGGTTCCGAGTGTACATGTTGTTCTCTCTATAAGTACAATATAGGGAGCTTAGTAATTACAAGAGGGTTTTGGGGCATAGTACTGTATACCCTCGAAACACTACAGGCAATTATTCAGGCCCGTAGATAGCGCCCCAAAATCCCATTCCAACCTAGCCGACCCCTGCATAACCCTCATTCAGGTCCTCAGCATTGCCACATGCCCGGCGCAAAGGCCTCCACTGACAGGCCAGGCTCCTCGTGATGCTAAAGGCGTCTGGCTTCCCAAAGACTCCACTATCCCTGAATTAAGGGACATACCTTGGATTATAGTAGGATCCCTGATATGATTTTTTAGGTATATTCTTGTTATAATTAAGGGATCTGGGGGAGTCTCTGGGTTCTTGGGGAGCCCCGCGCGCTACAGCCAACAGCCTCGCGTCCTCAAAACTTAACACCCGTTGTGCAGAAGGTCAACAGCATGCCCGGCTGTACCCTAAACCCTAAACCCTAGCACTCTGGCCCAGGCCTCCCCGGGGCAGTGCCGGTACCGCCCGCTGTTGGCGGGCTAAGGTGGGTCCGTAGTTCGGGGTTGGGTTTGTGTTTCCTTCCTGGGGTTTGTTTTCGGGCTCTCCTGTGGCCTGTTGTGGTTTTGGTTGTGGGTTGTGGTTTCTGTTCAGGGCAGTGGCCGTGCCGCCATGGGTGCCCGTGCCGTGTGGACAGAAGCTACGAGTAAACTCAGACCATGGATACCTGGCTCTTGGTGGAAAGCATCTTCAGCAGTATACTTCAAGGTGGAGCGCATGTGTGAAGCATCCGCGTTCGGTTATGTAGTGGAGCCTGACTTTCCGGTTCAGTTGGGAATCCGCTGCAAAAATCGTCATCCACATGTTCTGGATGTGCCCCTTGCGGTACATGGCGTTTCCGAAGAGCTTGTTGAAGGGCAGGTCTATGCAATGTGTGGAACATCTGCTCCTCTCTTTTGCGATGGATGCTGGGAGTTTATTGCTCCCAGTCTTCGGTGTAGCATTGGCATCTGCTGCATTCTTGGGTGGCGTACTTTGGTGCGGGCCATGCCGGCGCCTGGTTTGCATACAGCAGAAGTCCGGGCAAGTCGTGGTGATAGTGGTTTGGCATCAGCTGCTACAGCACTTTGTGGCTTTGTCGATGTGGCTGGAAAGTTTCATTCATGTCCGCCTCCAGAAAGTGAAACAACTGTGCGTGGTTGGTTGGAGCAATGGGTCCCTTCATGTATGTTGGATGTGGCATGGTTCAGCTTCAATGGCAAATGGATGGATCCAGAAACCTCCCTGGGGCAACATGAGGCAATCTTGGTACGGTTGCTACTTCGCCTAAGGGGTGGTGCCAAATCCAAATCTGCTTCAGATGATCTCCAGAAACTTCGGAAGCATCTTGCTTCAAAGGGTGTGCCCGATGAAGCCCTTGATCAAAGAATTGCTCAGGTTCAACAAGTGGTTACGCCAGAACAACTCTCTGCAGTATATCAAAGCTTGGACCCCTGGCAACAGTTAAAGTCGGCAGTTCATCAGCGCATGCGTTTGGTTTCTGCTGAGGAGCTGCGTAATCACAAGGCGAAGCTTAGTAAACAGGGTAGTGGGGTTTCGGACACTCCGGACCCACCCTTCCGCAGCGGCATCGTCAAGTGGACAATCGCATCCGAGTGAGACGGAGCCCTTGATCGATCTCATCCTGGAGTTCTTTTGTTGTGAGGATGGCACGCACCCCAAGCTTTTGCAACATGTCTCCAATGGTTGTTCTGGCAAATGCTTGCTACCCATTGAAGAAGCAGAAATGCTGTGCTCACTGGGAAAGTCCATTTCAGCAGATGAGTGTGGCGTTGTCGTTATGGGAACGACGCCTCCAAAAGCTGGAAATTGGCCTTGTGTTGCATTGACCTTCCTTGCCAATCACGCTCAGGCGGGCAAGATTCTGATCAAAGGTTTCCTGTTGAATCTGGGTGATAAGGCAATCACCGTTCAGACGGATGACGATGTCCTCACCATGCCATCCAAAGACACGCAAATGATCACCATCGAAATCTCCAAGAAGCACGTGGATGACTGGAGTGCAGTGCAGCAGAATGCCATGCGGTATGCATGGCAAAGCATCGCAGGTTTGCAAGAGGCAGCGCTTGGATCATGGAGCCGTAAGTACTTTAACGGTAAGGTTGTTAGCACCGCGAAGGATGCAACATCGTTTCATGGATTTGTGAAAGTGCTCTCAAGTGAACTTTCAAGGTTGCTGCAATCGTCAGGTGCCGGTGGCGTTTTCTTGACGCCCAAATCTAAGGACGCTTCTGGTCCTTCCACAGAGTTTAAGGTGATTTGGGGAGATTCAGATGATCTTTCGAAGGCCCTCATTGTTGCCCGCACGAACAGTGCCATCTTTGGGGTCGTCAAAGGTCGCGATTGCCTTGGATGGCGTGTGAAGGTTAAGGAGTATGTTGCAGTGCGTAAAGTGATCGAGCCGACATGGCAGGAGAATAAGAATCTTCGGTATGACATTCTCATAGGTCGTAAGTTTACTTTGGCCCCATTGCCGCAGGATGTAGACCGTGAGGCTTTGCAGCAGATCCTGATGTCATTTGCGTGGGAGGCCGTCCCACTCCGTCAGGTCAATGCTTTAACATGGGTCGTTGGATCAAACGACAGTCCACCGAAGGATGTTGTCCATGTCGGCAATACCCTCGTACTCATTCGTGAGGATTTGCAGCGACCAAAAGCCAAACCGGAGAATGCAGTAGTGTCGGCGCCTACGCCAGTGAGAAGAGCTTTGGAAGTCCAGTTACGCAATCATGCCGCCCGTCCGAGGCCAACACAATCAGCTGTCGCAGCGAATCCTGCCCCACCTTTGGTCAGGCAAGCTGTAGGCCCACACCAATCCCAAGTAGATGCTTTGCGCCAGCAGCTCGAAGATAAGATCAACCAGGTGAGCCATCAAATGACGCAAGCAGTCGCACAGATGCAAAATGATGTTAGCCAGACCCGCGAGGAGGCTCGCGAACAGGTTGCAGAGTTGCGTGATGAATGCCAAAAGCAACATCAGCGTGTAGAGAGCATTGAAAAGAATATCCAAGAGCTCGCTGCCAACACGTGCTCGAAAGCTGATCTCTCAGCTGTTCTTGCCGAAGCGCTGGCGAAGCAAAGTAGTGAACTGCGGGGATGGCTAGCCAAACGCTCGCCGGAACCCTCGCCTGTTAATGACCCCAATAAGGTCCCGAAGCATTCCTGATGGGTTTCGCGCCAGCTGCCTCAAGCTCTGTGGATGTTTAGCTCTCTGGCGAATGACAGCTTTTGTGCTAGATGGTTCGGGGGTTTTCCTTTGGGGCTTTGGGGTTGCTGCGCTTTTGCCATCACCTTTTGTAATTCGTTGCACATAATGACATAATTACCCGACGCCGCTCCAATCGTGACGAAAATCATGTTATGAGTTATGGTAGTTTGCAGCTTGCCACCGTCTGCGAGTTGCATGTCCGTTTGAACGCATCGCCGTCAAATCTGCTCAGCAGTTTTGTGCATGTCTGTCCATGGGTATCTCATACTGTACAGCAGCAGCTTGCCAGCTGTTACTCCAATTGGCCACGTTTCCTGCGCACTCTGCGAGTGGCTCGATGGGCATGGTTGCTTTCTTTAGGGGTCCGCTTTGGTGAAGCGACCAATCCAGGACCTGCATGGAGCCTTTCAGTTCGGAACATTGTGTCTGCCCATAAGCATTCCAGTGAGCTTAATGATTCTTCATGTTGTAAAGTGTGGACGGAGACTTCCGCCACTTCTTCAACACAAAGGCAAATCCGTAGTTTGGCTAAACAGTCCAAGGCTTTTTGTAGTTTTTCAGCACCCGCATCTTTCCGTGTCCACAATGATTTGGTGCAAGTTGGTAGGGGAGAAGCATCCGGTGTGTTGTGCTATTCCCCCGGCCAGAAGCAGAGTACTTTGCAAGGTTCCTGGGATCCCGTAGTTTGGGCCTCTGGTAGGGTTTGTGACTGCATAGTCGCGCTGGGTACCCTCCAGATACGTATCATAGGCGTCTATGGTTTTCATTCGTCATTACCGAATGCAGCTGCTCGTTCCGACATGTTGTTCGATGCTATCGCGCAGCAAGCTTGCAGCTTTCATTTGCCTACTATCGTTTGCGGTGATTTCAACATCGACATTGACTCACTTACGGCATGGCCACTGCTTCGCGCAAAAGGTTTTGTTGATGCCGATGCACACTTCGCATCGCTTGCAAATGCAGAACCGGCCAACACATATCGAGGCATTTCGCGCCTTGATTACGTCTTGGTAAATGCACATGCGTGGCAATATTGCCGAGGTTTCCATGTTGATCCCCGAGGCTTCACAGATCATGCAGAACTTTTTGTGCATTTCGATTTTCCCACGAAGTTGCCTCAAACCATGGTTTGGAAAATGCCGAAAGATTTTCAGGCAGTCCCAGGGCTGTTAAACAAGTTTAAACACGCAAGCGTCTCCAACACATTAGCCGCTCACTTCCAGGAAGTTGTAGTCACTAACGATGTTGATGCTGCCTTGCGTTCTTTCACCAGTGCTTTTGAGGAGGTTGCAGAAGCAGCTTTCCAAGAATCCTCTAGCCAGTGCTTGCCATTAGATTGCAAAGGTCGCGCAAACGGACGTTTGGTGCCAGCACACACAGGTCGCATCCGTGCCTTAATTGATGGCTCTTTCGCCACAGATAGGGTTTTGGTTGGTAAGCGTCTGCGTGTTGTCCGATGGGTTTTAGAGTTGGCGCACGCTCGTGCGAAGACTCCTGTCCAGCCTTGCGCAGGTGCCCACATTTTGTGGGCCAAGATTTGTAAAGCTCCTGGTTTCCCGGGTGGGTTTAGGGAATGGGTTCTTAACAATGACATTGTTGACTTTGTGCCTTTGGGTATTCCAGATAAGGTGTGGTTGTGTCAGGTAGGGGCTGCCCTACGTGCTGAAGCTGAATGGTGGGATACTGTAGTGAAGAGACAAAAGTCCCATCACATAGTGGAGGCCATGAAGGTTGATTGGTCTTCAGGTGGTCGTTGTCATGCCAGGGCCATTAAAGATGAGCAGCTGCCGCCACTACACAGCATAACAACTTCTCAAACCGTTCACGTGTCTCCAAGGCGAGTTTGCAAAGGCTCACCTGCCAAGTTCACACTAGTTCACGGGAGTGAGCCGATACCAGGGACAGTTTGGTCTTTTGGTTCTGTTAAGTGTGGTGTTGTCTCTTTTAAAAAAGGTGTCGTAACTTTGGACCGGCCCATGTGTCAGTCCATGTGTTGTAAGTCCGCACAACAGCATTCTTGGTGCGCTGAGCCTGAGGCTGTTTTTGCTTCTGTTGCAAAGTACTGGGATGGGTTCTGGTTAAATAGAAAGGAAATTGACATGGATTTTATCCAAACTTTAGCTCAACATTTGCCGGTCATGCCAGCTTTTGATGCAGAAATCACCCTTTCGGAGCTTCAGTGGGCTTTGCGAACGTCCAAAACGGGAACAGCAAGGGGTTTGGATGGTTTTTCGATGCCAGAGTTGAAAGCCATGCCAGAAGTGCTGCAGCAGATGTTATTGTCTTTATTCACCACTGTAACTCGTGTAGGTAAGTGGCCTGAGAAGTTGCTCGATGCTACAGTAGCACTGCTTGCTAAGATTCCCCACCCGACCAGTGCCAAAGATGGCAGACCTATCACTGTACTAGCGACTTTGTATCGTGTATGGGCACGCTGCATCGCTGCGAAAATTTATTCCCATCTCAGCCCTGTGTTTCCTGAAGAACTGTACGGGTCAGTACCAGGCAAGTCTGCCATGGACCTTGCATGGGTTCTTCAGAATGAGTTAGAACTTGCACTCCACACCGGCGAGCATGTGGCAGGGTTTTCTTTAGACTTAAGCAAAGCTTATAATACGATCTCCAGGGAAGTAGTTTGTGTCTTGGCATCAAGACTTGGTTGGCCCGCATCCGTTGTCAGCGCTTATGGAAACTTCCTGAGCGGTGTAAGACGTCACTTTCGCATTGGTGGTCAGCTGTTTCCTCCATGCACTAGCTTGACCGGTGTACCTGAAGGATGCCCGCTCGCTGTCTTGTCCATGATAATCATCACGTGGGCAGTGTCCGGTCAGGTGCAAGCTTGCCACGATTTACCATTGCGATCATACGTTGATAACTGGCGTATACAAGCTTCTGATCCTCAACTTGCTTGTGCGGCCACCAGCACCGTCTCTTCCGTCACCAAAAACTTAGGGATGTCTCTGTCGCCCGACAAGTCAATAGCTTATGCTACTTCTAAGGAATTCCGTGGCATTTTGCGCCGATTTTCTATTGAGGGTGTTTTTATTCCTGTCGCTAATGATTTTGGTGATTTAGGAGTTCAGTTTTGCACCCGCAAAGCATCGTCTGCTAAAGGCTTTCAGGGCCGAGTGGATAAGACTTTAGTTAAGTTGGAGCGCCTTCAAGTGCTGCCTTGGAGTATCGCCAAGAAAGTTGCCTGCTTGACGCGGTTTGTTTTTCCGTCAGCCTTGTATGGGTCGGAGCTGAGCTCGGTGTCCGTTTCTGCTTTAGGTACCTTCCGAGGCAAATGCAACAAAGCTGTTTGGGGATCTGCAAACCAAAGAAATCATTTCCTTGCGCCTTTGCTTGGTGCAAGTGAAATCTATGAGCCATGGATTCATGTCTTTAGGCGGCGCTGGACCACGCTTAAGCGCATGTGGGCCCTGTACCCTGTCGTTCGTAGTGCCTGGAATGTCTTGCTACACAGCCGTGTGTCCAAGTGCGGAGGGCCTCTGACGTATTTCTTCAAGGACATTCGTAGTTTAGGATGGACCCCCCTTCCGGATGGTTGGGTCGAAGTGCCAGGTCAAGTTAAGCTTAACATCCTTCTGTCTAGTTGGGATATTGTTTATGAACACTGGTTGGAGGCTTGGCAGTGCGAAGTTGTACGAGTTGTGCAAAGTTACCAAGGGTTGGAGGGTCTCCAAAGTTTTTCGGTTCGTTTAGTTCGGCAGTTGCTTCAAACTGGGCACGGTTACGATGCTCAAGTTGCAAACTACGCATGTGGCGCCATAGTGCCGGCATCGCGACGGAAGCATTTTGCAGCACCAGAAGATTTGTTATGCCCTTTTTGTAAAGCTGAGCTTACAGTTGAACATATGCTTGTGCACTGCCCAGCTACGTTGAGTTGCAGAGAATCGCTGACGCTCCCTGCGACTCTGAGCACTTTTGAGTTGCAATGGGGTTTGTTTCAAGATCCACCGGAATTGCTTCAGTTTAAGAGCTTGATGCGCACCCGTACCTGCGAGACTGTCACAAAGTTTTTTGAGGGCGAAGACGTCCACTTGTTCACAGATGGTTCCACTCTGCATCCGACAGATCCAGTCCTCAGTCTGTCTGCCTGGGCTGTTGTGCTTGCAGAACCTGGGGTGCTGAGCCAAGCCAAAATGCTGCATGATTATGTGCCAGGTGAACATCACACGAACAACAGAGCCGAGACTTTTGCAGTCCTTGCAGCCGTACTTTTGGGGGATGGCGGGGTTATTTACTCCGATTCGGAAGTTGCTGTTGCAGGTTTTAATTTGCTTTTGCAGCATGGCTGGGATATCAGGAAGTTGTGGAAGCACAGCAACCTTGATATATGGTTCGAAATTTCCCAAGCACTTAAAACTTGCAGTGGCACTTGGCGGATCGTGAAAGTCAATAGTCATCAGGATTGGCGCTCAGCGCCTGATGAGCAGCACGCGTGGCTTTGGTTCCACAACGGCGTTGCAGATGAGTATGCCAAAGCGGTGTTTTCTCGAAGTGACAAGCGTGTCAATGACTGCCACCGTCAAGCTGTGCAAGCTGTAAAAGGCACGCGCGCTGCACAGGCGCAAGTGTATGCTCTGCACAGAAGCGTTGCGGAAGTTTTCAACACAAAGCACCACACCCGTAAGTCTGTAAGTTTAAACCCGCATGTAAGCCCCCCCTCGCAAAATACCTTTCAAGACAGAGTCGGCATGCTTTCTGCTGACGCAGGGGTTGTGTTTCCTGGTAAAGATAATGTCCCAAACTGGGATGTGTTCTTGTTGTGCCCGCCTTTCGCGCAACTGTTATTCGACTGGTGCTCGCGGCATCGATGGGTTCCAGATGAGCAAGGTTTTTCGGTGATGGAAATGTATTTTGCTTTCACAGTTAATGTTGCTAAGTGGGACAAAGCTGCCAGACCTGCACCTTTTGACAAAGTGTCGGTCAAGGCAGCTTGGGTGCATCAGGTCCAGTGCCCTCCGATATCCTTGTGTGCTCAGCCTCTCACTTCACAGGTGCTAGTTTTTTCTCACGTTCTGCGTGCAGTTCTTTCTGCATGCAAATGCCCATGGAAGCTCAGTTCACAGTTTGCTTTGCGATGCGTCGGGGTCCCATGCAAAGTCCCAGCACTGCGCATGAGGCCTCAGTACCATACGGCAAGAGTGGTGTGTGATAGTTTGTTTCGGCACTTCACTGGCCGACTCTACCGGCAGGTTCTCAAGGAGGGCTATACAGTTGTACAGGAACCGGTTGCGGCACAGATCCCTTTCCGGTCCCCTCATGAGATCTTTCATGCGCATAAGCGTGCCCACCGTCAGGCACACTGAAGGCGCAGTGTTGTACGTAGTCAGTCCTCAAGTGGTTGCTTCGGGACAGTCCGCAATGGATGCATGCATAAACCCTAAACCCCAAACCCCGAAACCAGCCCTTCGGGTTTAGAGGGCTTAAGCCTTAGAGTCTACAGACTTTCAGGGTTTAGGGTTTAGGGGACTTTCAGGGTCGAGTGGCTAGAGCCTAGAGGTTGCTTAGGGTGTTTGCATGTGGTGGCCTTGGGTTTAGGGGGACATTCTGTACATTTCGAGGCCCGGGTCTCGGCGGGCGTCTTCCTTGATAGGGTTTGGGGGCTTCAGGTTTAGGGTTTAGGGTTTAGGGGGTTTGGGGTTTAGGGTTTTGGGGGTGGCCAGAGATGCCAAAACCCTTCTCGCGGAGGAACGTACCTTAAGCGAGATAAAGGCATGCAGCTTCACTCATATTGAGGAACCTACGTAAGAGGTCCCCTATCATATATGCTATGAGGAGCAGTCAGGGGGTTGGTTTTTGAAGAGCACTAGCCCCCCTTTCTCCTGCAGAAGACTCACTCAGTCTGAGCGCACTAAGCTGCACCGCTGAAAGCAAAACAGCACAAGCACATGCTCTCTGGCAGATAGGCAAAAGCATTCTCTCCACAACTCGTTCAGAAGTAGGGGGTTTGAGAGTCCCAGGGTGCCCTTCCGCAGTTTCTTTGTGCCGACTCTGCCCCGCTTGATTATGGAGACTAGCGCTGATGATGATGATGATGATGATGATGATGATGGCGACGACGATGATGATCATCATCATCTTCATCATCATCATCGCCTTCATCATCATGAACTTCCTCTCGAAGTCTTCGGGGCTGCTTGGTTTGGCGACTTGGCGCCCTCAGGCGTGGATTTTGGCTCCGGAGTTGCGGGCCATCCCGAAAGGCCCCATACGACTAATACAGAGATAAGACCAAGTAATCTAGAGGCCAATAGGGTTTAGGGTTTAGGGTTCCCTAATAATTGCCTATGCTGTTTTGGGGGTTCCTTATTACAATTGTAATATGAGGGGCCCCGACCCAAACCTAATTGTTTTGGTAGTCGTACACCTGCACACTGCTGTGGTGCATCTTTATATCCGGCCACGGTAGCCACGGTGAATCTTCTGCGGATGCCGCTGCAAGCGACAAAATCCCAGCCATTGCTGATGCTGCGACTTGAACTCTGGGATTCGTCAGTGACAGTCCAGCCCCCCACCCCGCACCCCCCCACCGTTCCGCGCCCTTCTTCTCGCAAGCAAAACTTCTCTTCCAAGTCACAACACTGCTCTTTTCCCCTACTGCCGTCATGAACACGATCCATATGAAGTAGGGTCTCGCATCATCAATAACCAGAAGGTTTAAATTTAATACTGCACATGTACAGCTGCTGGTGCTACGCTGCTACTCCTGATAATACCGGGAAACCCTTGCTGCTGCTAGTACTGACAAGCAGCCCTGCCTTTGCAAGACGAATCGAGGAATCCAAACCTAAATCTGAAAACCTCAAACCCTAAAACCCAAACCTCTAAAAACCTAAAACCCCTGCATCCCAACACCGATAGATGCAAAACCCGAATACCCCAAACCCCAGCATGCTTAATACACAGCGGTGGGGTTCTTAGTCTCAGAGCTAAACCCTAAACCCTAAACCCTAAACCTAGAGCTGTCGAGTGAACCTGAGCCAATCAAGGCCAACAGCACAGCGCCTGTACGGGGGCTTAGGTTTACGGTGTATGGCACATCCTACAGACCCGATGCCGATTTAGAAACTCGCAGTTGCCCTGAGCCCTAAACCCTTTAGGGTTTAGGGCTTAACCCTAAAGCCGCAAACCAGCTCCTCCTGCGAGAAAGCGATCTTGCGGCGCATCTCCTGGCAGATTCCAGACAAGTAACCTCAAACAAAATACTTTAAATTGGGCTTTGGGAGTTCAGGGTGGTTCGAGGTTTAGGGTTAAGGGTCCATTCCTCAACTTGCAAACCCAGCGACAGAAACAAAAAGCCAGTAGTGTGTAGCGTACATGCCGGATTGCCAAAACCAGGACCTTACAGCGTACAACCTAAAACACTCACCGAACCCCTTCAGGCTATTTAAGTCAGTTGATCTCTCGTTGCTGCCATCTGCCAGTAGTAGTAGAAGTAGAAGTAGAAGTAGTAGTAGTAGTAGTAGTAGTAGTACTAGTAGTAGTAGTAGTAGTAGTAGTAGTAGTAGTAGTAGTAGTAGTAGTAGTAGTAGTAATAGTAGTAGTAGTAGTAGTAGTAGTAGTAGTAGTAGTAGTAGTAGTAGTAGTAGCAGTAGCAGCAGCAGGAGTAGTAGCAGTAGTAGTAGTAGTAGTAGTAGTAATAGTAGTAGTAGTAGTAGTAGTAGTAGTAGTAGTAGTAGTAGTAGTAGTAGTAGTAGTATCATCCACCGCAATCATCCACATTTCAAGACGGAACTCTCAAGTCGATGCTAAAGCCGCGAAAAAACTCAAGGACGCTAACTTTTGGATATCAGCGCTCCGGAACGGCGAGTTTGATGAAAGACACCTTGAGCGTCTCTACTGTTACATGTGCATGGTGATCGTTACTACCAGGGAGCCAAACCCCTTGACCCTTCATCCGCAAACCACAGCAGCCTGCAAAACTTCATCGACACTGATGCGCTCGTCACCTGGCGTGCCATGCAGAACCAGAGAGGTGATGATCGTTGAGAGTTTTGGCGCTCAGGGTTTGGGGCTATATCGGGCTACCAGGCACACCTTTGCCTGGACCTATCTTGAATAAAGGTGCTGCTTAGGACTTCCATCCTATAAACTGGTTGCATACATCCGGGTACATCCGAGTACAACATCTGTAAAGAGTTCACACCAAGCCTACATTCTCTAAGCTATAAACACCCCCGAACGAGCAGGTGAGCTTGAGCCAACCTTGCATAAACACCCACGCGCTGGATCTCTCCCTCTGAACCGTCGCACCCTGTGGCCCTAAACCCTATACCCTAAACCGTTGGGGCATCCGCTTTCGCAACACTGACAGATGCCTTTGAAGACTGCTGGCTGGAAGCGAACGTTGCGGATGCGCGAGGTCCTTGCATGGCTTCTTGTACTCCTACATCCGAAAGCGTAAGTTACAACAGGCCGCGGTATGTTGAAGCATTAATTTCAGACTTGATTCTCGGACACTGTAACCTACTCTTCTGCTGTGCCACACTAGGTTGAAATCACAGTCGCAGCTTCTCTAGTGCGCATTCGCCTGTTTTGGCATCTTTTGCAGTGGTTTAAGATATTTCCCTCCATCTGCTGCATCTGCTGAAGGACGTGGCGGCTACTAAGGTGTGACGGTCTTTGGCGTTGGGGCCCCTGCCCCCTCCAACCATTCGAGGTGCGCCTGAATAATGTGTTGCCCGTGGACCCCCGTGACCCGCCTGACACCCTTGACTTGGGTTGGGGTCTGCGTGAATTTGACTAACTTAGACGGGTTTTGGGGGTTCCGAGAGGTTTGGGGTGGCTTGGGGTCTGCAATCCTCCGCTGATGCCCGGGGCTGCAGGTCTGGGGGTTGGGCTGGGAGATAGGCTCTTTAGAAGGATTTGCAGTTGGTGAGTAGTAGTCGGGTAGTAGTAGTAGTAGTAGTAGTAGTAGTAGTAGTAGTAGTAGTCATGTCGTAGTCGTAGTAATAGTCGTAGTCGTAGTCGCAGCAGTAGTAGCAGTAGTAGTAGTAGTAGTAGAAGTAGAAGTAGAAGTAGACGCAGAAGCGGTGCAGTTGTAGTACAATACTAGTACGGTAGTAGTACAGTAAGAGTACAGCAGTAGTACAAAAGAAGTACAGTAGTAGTACAGCAGCAGTACAGTGACAGTCCAGTCAGTACAGTGGTACAGTAGAAGTGCAGTAGCAGTACATCATTATTACCGTAGTATAGTACAGCAAGAGGGTTTAGTAGTAGTACAGTAGTAGTACATCCCTAGGTAGGTACCTGGAGCTGTCAAGCTGGGCTGTAGGGGCCCCCAAATCGTAGGAGGTAGTGTAGGATGAAGCAACAAGTCTTCAAAACGGAGGATTTTACGCGTTGGTGGTTGTCTTGGACTGATCGGGGTTTGGTTTCGATATTTTGCCAAAACCTCGAAACCAAACCCAGATCACCCCAAGATACTTACGTACCAAGACTAGAAACCATCAGGCTTGAAGACCTTTTCCTTCAACCTACACCCCCAACCGCTGGCCGAACCACAGTCGACCAAGTCTGAGGCCTGGTAAAGTGGTAATTGCTGTAGTAGTACAGTAATAGTACAATAGTAGTAGTACAGTAGCAATACAGTAGTAGTACAATAATGGTGTACAGTAGTAGTACAGTAGTAGTACAATAGCAGTGCAGTAGCACAGTAGCGGTACATTAGTAGTACAGTAGTAGTACAGCAGTGGTACAGTAGTGGTACAGTAGTACAGTTCCATGTTTAGCATGGTGTGGGGGTTGTGGGTTTAGGTTCCTGATCCTCTTTCAACTAATATTGACCGTTAGCAGAAGGGGCCGAAGCACAAAGCGCCTTGTAGATGCCGCCCAAACAATGTACACGGGCATGAATAAGACCGACAAAACGCATTGTAGACACCCATGACACTAAAAACAGTCACACATGACTTCGACTACGACTACGACTATGCGTGTTTTACGTATCAAAACGACAATAAATGCTGCTACCACTACTGCTGCTACTACTACTACTGCTACTACTACTACCACCACCACTGCTGCTACTGCTACTGCTACTGCTACTGCTACTGCTACTGCTACTGCTACTGCTACTGCTCCTGCTCCTGCTCCTGCTCCTGCTACTGCTACTGCTACTGCTACTGCTACTGCTACTGCTACTGCCGCTGCTACTGCTACTGCTACTGCTACTGGTACTGCTACTGCTCTTCCTGTCTCCTGCGACAACTAGTACAGCTACTACTGCTACTACGACGACTACTTCCACTACCATTACCACTATCAGTACCACTTCCACTTCCACTTGCGCTACCACGACGACAACGACAACCACGACGACGACTACTACTACTACTACGACTACGATTACTTTACTATTACCTTTACCATTACTATGACTATTACTATGACTACTATTACTATTACTATTACTGTTACTGTTACTGTTACTGTTACTGCTACTATTACTATTACTACCACTAGTACTACTCCTATTCCTACTTACTCCTACTCCTACTCATCCTCATCCTACTCCTACTCCTACTCCTACTCCCACTCCCACTCCCACTCCCACTCCTACCCCTACTCCTACTCCTACTCCTGCTCCTCCTCCTGCTCCTGCTACTGCTACTGCGGCTGCTACTGCTACTGCTACGGCCACTACTGCTGCAACTGCTACCGCTGCCGCTGCCGCTACTGCTACCGCTGCTCCTATTGCAACTGCAACTGCAACTGCCACCACCACCACCACCACCACCACCACGACTACTACTACTACTTCTACTTCTGCTACTACTACTACTACAACTACTACTACTGCGACTACTACTACTACTACTACTACCACCACTGCTGCTACCACCTCCCCTAACTGTCATCACCACCACCACAACCACCACCGTTACTATGCATGTAACTGCTTACGACAGTGAGATACTGCTACAGAGACTACACCGATGCCAGCGTAACACCCAGCATGAATATCAGTCTAACCACTGTTACATAGGCTTTTACGATCATCATGCTTTAGCAGAGCCCCCTGAACAAAAACATACAAACTCCCTCTCCAATCTCCAAACAAGCCGCCCCTTCTCCTTTTTCCACGGCTCTTGTAACCCTAAAACCCTAAAACCCTAAACCCTAAACCCCTAAACCCTAAACCCCTAAACCCCTAAACCCCTAAACCCCGAAACCCCTAAACCCCTAAACCCCATGAACCCTAAACCCCTAAACCCCCTATATCCCACTCTTCGGTTTGATAACCCGGGCTCTTGTTGTTCCGCGAAACCCCTAAACCCTAAACCCTTAAACCCCTAAACCCCTAAACCCCGAAACCCCGAAACCCCGAAACCCCGAAATGCCACCCAAGCTCTTGTTGTTCATGCATTGAAGGAGGTTCTTCTCTAAGCCCTGGAGATCGGCGAGGCCTTGGCTCTTGGCTCTTGGCATGCTTAAAGGATCATGGGACTTAGTAACTAGGGTTATTTTTATAGGGTAACTATACTTATAACCCCAACTACGGTACTTATAACCTTACTTACTAAGTCCCATGATCCTCCAAGTGTAGGAGTTTCCGACAGTCAGGGGCACCTTGAAACTTGAAAGGGTCCTTTAAAGGGTTACTATGAAGGATACTTTAAGGGCTCCTTTAAAGGGCTACTATAAAGGATGCTATAAGGGTTCCTTTAAAGTGCTCTTTAAGGGTCTAGAGTTTCCGAAAATTCGGTATATTTTGGGGGTTCCTTTGAAGGGTTACTAGAAGGGTACTACTTAAAGGGCTCTATAGGGGTTTAGACTTTCCGAAGATTCGGTGGTACCTTGTTTTGGGGTCCTTATAAAAGGATCCTACTACTTAGGGTACTATACTTGGGTCCCTATTTTCGGAAACTCCCATGCACGAACCAGGGGTTCAGGGGTATAGGGCTTGGGCTGGAGGATCTAGGGTTTAAGTTTTAGGGATTGGGCTTTAGGGCTTAGGGTTTAGAGCTTTAGGACTTAAGGTTTAGGGATTTAGGGCTTGGGCTTGAGGATTTAGGGTTTAGGTTTTAGGGATTGGGCTTCAGGTTTAGGGTTTTGGTTGACCATCTCGTGAGCCCCGAGGCCT